>PVKU01002205.1:0-241119 GCA_004027475.1 Anoura caudifer
CTTGGATGGGGAGGAGTCTCAGGGGATCTCCAAGGTGGGTCACACAGCGTTAGCCACGTTGATAGTCTCAGATATGGCACCAGCCTGCTGGCCCTGTGGCTCTCTTGGGGGAGGATTCAGAAAAGGGCAATGGCCTTCTCCTGTCTTTCTGTCGGGGAGAAAGTTGTCCCCTTGCCTCAATTCCAGACACTTCAGTCCATCCCTGGATGTCACTGTTGCCTTTCAAGCTGCTATGCTGGTGCTAGAGCTGAGTGAGTCTGAATAAGTCCATGTGTGGATTCTTTTAGGGGAACTGCTTGGGATGCCAGGAGTTTCTTCCATCAGTTCAATCCTCACTGGTTTTCTCAGCTAGAAGATACGGCAGCTTATCTCCCTGGCACTGGAACCCTGGGCCGGGGGGCCTGGTGTGGGGCTGGGACTCCTTGCTCCTGAGATAGCCCTCCTGAGTTTTCATCCACCACATGGCGATGTGGGACCAGGCCCTTCTGCATCTGCGCCCCTCCTACCAGTCTGGACGGATGTGGTTTCTTTAATTCTGTGGTTGTCAGACTTCTATGCAGCTCAATTTCTGATGGTTATTGTATATTTTCATTATAATTTTTATGTGGTTGTACACTGAGGTGAGCCACGTTCATGTATGCCACCATCTTGATTGTAAGTGGTTTGCCTTGTTTTTAGTAGACTCAGCCAATTTCTGTAAACTCTACTTGTTTTCTAATTTGCTTGTAAATTTTGATTTAATAACTGAATCTAGAATTTTGTTCTGAGGAAAAAACCTACCAATCAGCACTTTCTGACAGCTACCTCTTCCTGTTTGTTAAAAATCAGGATGACATTTTCTTAATATTTCTTTTTATTACTCTCCTGTTCACTTTGATGTCACATGGATTCCCAGTGATGGGATTCTTGCAAGTCCTAGTCATTTTCTGTCAAATAATTTGTCTGGTCCTTTAGTGCACTGTTGTCCAATAGAAACCTGATACAAACCACAATGGCAAGTCACTTACATAATTAAAAAATTTCTAACAATCACATTAAAAAAGGTAAAAAGAAACAGGTAAAATTAATTTTAACCTTATATCTCTTGATTATAATCATTTCAACCTATAATCTATATGAAGTTATTAATGAGATATTTTACATTTCTTATACTAAGTCTTCCAAATCTAGTGTATATTTTACACAAACAGTAAATCTGAACATGTACTAGGGCTCAAAAGGTACATGTTGCTAGCAGTTATATGAATCATGGGGGTATAGACTTGTGCTGATTTTAAGTGCCTGGACGTTATTGTTGCTGTAATTATTGTTTATATATATGTGTGTGTGTGTGTGCATGTATATATGGATATATAATTTTTATTTTGTACTTTACTCCCATTTTCATGCTATTTATTCTTTCCTTTTCAGCATGAAAATCTCGCTAACAGTGAAGTTGGCAACAGTTAAATAGGGGCGAGTGGCCTTGCTTTCTCTTTGTCTATTAGTATTAATGACGGTACCTTTTACAGTTAGGAACCATAAAGAAAGCTCGTTAAGGGCAACAACATCCCCTAACACACAACTCTCCCTAGAACCACAAAATGGGTATGTTACAGAGGCCTGGGAGCTAATGCTCTCCAGATGTCTGCAGAGCGAGCAAGACCAAAAGGTGGAAACTGAAATTACTAAACACTTAATAAGGAGCTGATGGAACCAAGGCCCCAGGGTTGGCTCAGCAATGAGTGAAACACAGAGACCCTGTTTGTTCCGAGGAACTTCAAAGCCCCCTATAAACTCCCAGGAAAGGTGAGAGGCAAAAACGCTACAGTGAACCCAGCATTCCTGCAAAGTCAAACTGAAGACTAACTTGAGATGCTTCCCTGGTGCTTAAGAAGACTGAGGGGCAGGTCTGGTGAGCAGATGTTTGACTTTTGTCTACGCCCATTCTTACATACAGTGTGTGCATGGTGGATATAGGCGTTTCTCTAGCTAGGCCAACGGGGACGAACCAATTAAACATTCAGTTAAAAAAATAGAAAGAGAAAATGTCTTTTGTGTTCTAAGTATTACTCTTCACCAAAACCATAAAATTGCTAATGAGACATAGCAGATCCACATAAAGTTGGTTATATTCATCTTCAGTTTTTTTCTTCCTTCCCTCCCTTTACTAGTGGGATGAACAGCAGGGAGTTTGGGCTCAGATCATAATTAAAGGGGAAGAAGAGAGACTAATTCATCAAATGTGGCATCAGTCTGATAAGTTATCTCTTTGATCACCTGTTACCTGCCAGGAGGAGGCTTCCAGAACCCAATCCCTTATCTGTTTTTGTTTTTTCTTCCATTTCTAATCACTGACCTCTCAGGTATGTGCTGTTTGCCTTTTGTATCTTCCTTTGGAGTCCAAAGAAAGTGAAGCATTGGCAGACCCAAAGGAAGAGAGACCAATGTGGTCAAAAGTGGTCACGTTTTGTGCCCGAGAGAACAGCTGCTGTAGAGGATGGAGAACGACTCCCATTTGCTAGAAACTAAGGCAAAACCTCATCTTCTCCTTGGAGAATCAACAAGTGGGCTCATCACCTTTTTAAAAAACCTTTTAAATTTTTTTGGAACAGAATTATGCAGCATTACATTCAGAATAAAATGGTTCATTAGATGCATTACCTCTTTGGACCGAGGTAGACCTAGGTTGAATTCCCAGCTTAGCTGCTTACTAGGTAAACGGACTTTTAGGTTGTTTAACCTCTCTTGGCTTTCAGTTTCCTTATCTACAGACAGGGCATGAAAACAGAACCTCCTCCTTTGGACTGTTACGAGCATTAACTGAAGTCTATATGCAAAACACTTACATCTTAGAGCCCAGCTGCTGACACAGGTAAGAAATAACTAATGATCTCCAAGGTGGTAGCCTATACTTATTATTTACCACCCAAGGCTTCTGTTCAGCTCTCTTCCTGCAAGAAGGTGTTCTTTTGTTATTCACAGCCTGCGTAGATTCCATGATTGGCAGACAGATTGTTTTCCTTCTTAACCTCCCAAGGGTGGGTTCATTGAAGTTTCTTTCTTGTGTTAGTTCTCTGCATACAGAAAAGAGACAGTCTCATCTGAGTCGTGTATTTGGTGAATTTCTTCACTCTGAGCATTTGCAGGAAGTGTGGCTCTCAGAAATAGTTTTCCAAGATGGATCATTGGCTAAGGGGCCATGTGTCGCCCTGTACCCATGCATCCCTCAGTTCCCCTTCTCAGTACTGTCGTGCAAATGATCAATCACCATAATAAAGCATTTCATGAAGTCACAATTCAACATGAAAAAGATAAATGTAAACACTACACAGACAAACACTGTGAGGAGAAACATCTGGATGTCCATGGCTGTTTCCTGTTGAGAGAGTTTGGGAACTTGGGGATTTTAACAGTTGGACAGGGCTAATTTTGGAAACGACTTCACATTTGTACAAAAAAGAAAAGCACACATTTATTACACTTCACTTGTCAGATGAGGGAAGTTGGCGGTCAACTTCCCAGGCCTCTCTCAGAACAAAAGGGATTGAATTGGAAACACAGCCCAGGCCTTTCCTTCCCTTTCCACTCTGTCACTCAAGGGCACCCCCTTCCCCTTCATTATGACTTTGCTGTCCTTCATTTCTTCCTTTCCTTCTCCCATTCAGTTTCCTCTTAGGTTCTAGAAATCTCAGTTTTGACATCTGGCTTTGCCATGGATGGGCCAGGTGATTATAGACAAATCTCTCAATACCTCAGCTTCCTTTTTTTAAAAAACAAAACTAATAATAATAGTAATAATAATGATATGTAGCCACCCATGGATTTCACAGGATTGTATAGATCAAGTCTGTTTGTCCTCCTTCCAGTTTACAGAACATTTAGTATTCTTTTTTGTTTATCTATTAATCTATTAGATTTAATTAATTTATTTTTATAGAGAGGGAAAGGGAGGGAGAAAGACAGGGAGAGAAACATCAATTTGTGAGAGATCCATAGATCAGATGCCTCTTGCACACCTCCAACTGGGGACCTGGCCTGAAACCCAGGCATGTACCCTGACTGGGAATCGAACTGGTGACCTTTGAGTTCGCAGGTCAGCACTCAATCCATTGAACCACACCACCCAGGATGCTTCTGTATCTTTTAATATGAGGTTTCCCTTTTTCCTCCCCTGGAAAACAATGACACAGCCTTTTTGAGGCAGCCATGATATTACTGATGCTTTGAGAGATTATTTCGCTCTCTCTCACAGGTGTTAGAAATAGCATTTCAAAGCACATTTAGTAGGCTGGGAAATTGTACTGCGCATTTTTAAGTAAGAAAAAGCAAGTAATAAAATAATACAATCCAAATTCACTAAAATATTACATGGACTCCTATTTAAACTTACGTTACAGGATAATAAATGGGACTTTTCTTGTCCTGGGCTCCAGGCTGCAGCTGCAAAGGTGACAGACCTGCCACATTCTAGAGAGGAGATGCTAGGTACGTAGCTGCAGATGGTAGCAAAGGGCAGACCAGTCTTGCAACATTGCATCACCCCAATCAGCCGGCAAAAGAAAAGACAAGAAACTCAAACTCAATTTGCTTAAATAGGAACATCATGCTAATGAGATGTTGCTTTACTGGGGACTCTTGCAACATCTCTCCTGTTCTCTAGAAGTCACACACCTCTCAGGCGGAGTGAGAGCAGTTCTAAGTAAACCATTTCAAGAAATTGGGACTACCCATCAGGCTGCGATCCTGGCTTGTCACTAGATGCTGGTTGAGTTACAGACCCTCCCAGGCCCATGGAGGTGCTGCCCTTCAAGCACAGCAGAGTGAGCAAGTTCTTGGGAATTGACATATATCCCCTTCCCTGGAGGTGGGAGGGCACGTGTGAACCCAGAAAGCTGTGGCTGCTTCCTGCCTGAGCAGCCTGCAAGTGGGAGTCCGGAGAAGCTGTTTGCCGCAGCTGGGAGAAGGGGAAAAGCAGCCGGGGAGCAGCCTGACTCCCCCGTTTAGCAGGGAAGGGATGCCTGAGTTTTCCATCGGCCAAGAGAATATTTTGGGCGGTAAGTGTATCTAAAGATCCTCGAAGTCACCCTAGCAGGAAATGGTAGCACGGTAACTGCAAAAGCTGGGAGCGGAGAACCGCAGGGCATCCGCTGGAGTGTGTCACTCACACTAATGTCAGGGAGCTGCACAGTCCTCAGGGTGCTTTTCAGTAATCCACACATGCAACCTACCAGAGCCTCCAAGGGGAAACAGGCAGTGTTAGCCGAGGGGAGCCTAAAGCAGCAGCAGCTAAGACAGGATGCTTCTCTCTCTCTCTCTCTCTCTCTCTCTCTCCCTCCCTCCCTCCCTCTCTCTCTCCCTCCCTCCCTCCCTCCCCTTCACCCCAGTTCTGGAAAGCCAGGAGAGAGAGAACAGACCCAGACATGCACCAGACACGCAGCTCTTGCTCCTCACGACTGGTTTCTGACCAAGAATCCGGGCAATGATGAGAATTGCAAACTGGGACATTGGAGTGAGCAGATTTTTAAGTTGAGAGTGAGATTGAAACTTTGATTTAGAATCAGCACTTGCTATTATAACTGAAAGTGACGTTTTCCTTACGGATCCATTTTGCACTCAATATCCCATTCCTGATGATGGGGAGCAGGGAGAAATTTCAGACTTCCCAACTAAAGATAACACAGCCTTTCCATGTTTACCCAGAAAGGGTCCATATGGCATTGCTCTGAGTTCATGTCATGACTTAAAGGGAAATTTTCGCAAAGTCTGCAGCCCTTGACATCCTGCAAATGAAGGAGGAGAATGTCCTCAAGTTCCCTGCAGCAGGAAGCCACTTAGGAGGCAGCAGCCTTGACTTCCATATGCAACAGCACATCTGCAGCAGGAAGAGTTACGGCGTCCACAGCATAACTCTGCAGGGCACCCGGGAGAAGCTCCGGCTGGTTGCATGAGCCATTGTTACCACTGCAAACCCGGCTGCTGTGTGTCATACTGTCCAGAAAACACCCGCCAGCGAGCTGTGCTGGAGTTCGCTGCTGCCCCTGCGGCCACTCCGGGTGCTAACGCTTCCCTTCGGGAGCCTTCGCTGACCAGATCCAAGCAGCCTCCCGGGAGCCACAGCTTCTGGGGGTTACTGGTCTCAGGGCTGACCGCCAGCCTCCCACAGACACGTGTTACATTAACCTGCCCACCACTCTCTGGGTATCACAGACTGTCTTCTGCACTGTGTGGACATTGCCATCCCTGCAACAACAAAGGGGCTCACTCAGCGGGTCTGATGTCGTGGGTGCTGGCCTGGGAAGTTCTGCGCATGCGTGGTACCGTCTCCTGTGAACACCCACGGGAGGTCATGCCTGATCTCTACTTCTGCAGGGACCCTGAAGAGATTGAAGGGAAGGCTAGACCACTGAAAGGGCTGTGACTGAGGAGGCAATTCAGGGTGGACGGCTGCTCCGGCTCCCGCGTTCACTGCTGCTCAGCCTGAGGTCGCAGACTGCTCTGCGGGTGCGCGCGGTGCTCCCCGGGCCTGTCCAGCAGTTCCCCACTGACGCCCGGAGCGCTCAGCCGCCCCGAAGACCGGCCTGCAGCCCCCACTGCTCAGGCCACTGCCGGGAAGGAGCAACCAGAGAGCGGTCTTAAGCTGTTCCTCCACTGACTCTTAAACAGAGCATGGAAATAAGATTGATAGAAAACAAACAGTTTTTTTTTTTTTTAAAGGATAATGCACTCTCTAGGTTTAAAACTGTCCCAGATATCCAGTAGATTCCATGAAGAGGATGATCAGGACTACCTCTTCTCTCTCAAGTTATGTCCCCCCCCTCTTTATTTCCATCATGGTGTCTTGTTTTAGGCAGACGCTCACACACCCTTTTCACAGTGGAAAGAGAAGTCTCTAATCAACGTGTGGCGTCGTCATTATTCAGGTGAAAAAGCAGAGGTAAGTAGCTTGTAAGGGCACACAGCTAGTGAGGGGAAGAACAGCCTCTGCGGGTGTGCAGAGGTTGATGTACACAAATGCAAGGCCACCAGGTGACTGAGTTAGGCAACTCACATGTCATCTTAGAAAAATGAGATGCATGCTGGCTGGATGGGGTGGCCGAGGTGGCGGATCTTGACGTACTTTGCATGACAGTTTCAGACTCATTAAAACACACAAGCCTAGCACAATCGAATCATTTATATATTTCTGAAAGATGAATGTGGTCCAGTAAAGGACATAAGATTTGAAAGATTTCACATAGTTCAAAGTATGATTTGTACCGTTTATTCCATTCACTTATTCTTCATTTATTTATCACATATCTATTTTGTGAGTTTTATAAATGAGGTAATTCTAGGCCCTAGGGATAAAGAACATCAATAGGATAGATGACCTCTGTACATAAGGAGTTGCTGCCTGAAAAAGGAAGGGAATGAATAAAAACTACTTACATAATTCACGTCTTATTATAATTTTTGTTAAGCAGTATGATAAAGAAATTTATGGCCCCGTGAAACCATGGAATGAGGACATGACCTATTTGGTGGGTCAGAGAATCTTTTCTTGAAGGAATGGCATTTGAGCTAAACTAGGAAAGATGAATAGAAACTAGCCAAGGAGAAACAAAGAGTTGTAAGAATGTTCCAGACTAAATGTGAGCCATTTCTATTGAGACAGACCTACGAAAGAGCTGGGGTGATGGGGTAGTGGTGCAGTCCCTTACATGAGGTTTTAGATCAAGTGGATACTGGATTCAATCCACGGTCCACCACGTGGTATAGGCAGACCTACACTGGGACCTGTACTGGGATTCTACCTTACTGGGAGAACCCACGAATTGGAAGAGGTAGCTATAATAGGGCTGTACCATTTTGGCATGCTTTCAACATGATGATAAGTAAATCCAACTAACAGTACTTAAAATGGAGGTTCGTAACCTTTTTCTGTAAGGAGCTGGGTAGTAAATATTTCCAGCTTTGCAGGCCATGCTGTCTCTGTTGCAACTACCCAGCTCCTTTGGTGTAGCATGAAAGTGACCATAGACCATACATATGTGAACAAGTGAGCATGGCTGTGTTCCAGTGAAATTTTATCTACTGGCCCATGGGCTGTCATCAGTCAATCCCTCTTGTAAAATAAGATATTTAAGGTTCACCTAGAAGAAGTCTAGCAGTGATGGTTTCAGGTTGGTTCAGCAACATCTTGAGACGAGGTAGCTGGAGAATCAGCTCCGTGATTCCCTTGTGTCATGTGAGCAAATGAAACAAAAACACCAGGTTATGAGATGGAGTGGTTCATGGTGGCTGAGGATTGGAAACTACTACTCTGTAGAGAGCAGAGTAAATCCATCAGACTGTCCATGATTTGTTAAAAACCAGACTCATTGCTCATTGGTCAGCCAAGGGTGTTAAATTCAGTCTGTAGGGATCTGATTCCTCTGTTCTCTCGAAGTTTGTGGTCCTTTGATACGTTTTACTGCTTAAAATCAGCCATGATAAAACACAACAACAGGTTTCGATATCTCCTACGCAAGTGTGTGGGGAAATTTTACCTTTGACAGTTCCAAGGTGGCTACTGGAATTCCTTGCATCACTGGTTGAAAGGACAGCATTCCCATCAGCAAGGAGAGCATAGTCAGAGGAGCTTTCGCTCACAGCACTCGCTCTTGTACCGGGGAAGAAATATTTCCTAGGGGACTCCTACCCACTACTGCAGTCTTACCCTTCTGTCTCATTGCCTACCACTAGGTCACATGTCCACCTCTACACCTATCACAAAGAAGACTGGAATAATCAAAGCTGTTCCCTGGGCAGGCGGTCTGATACCTGAGCAACACTGGGAATCTGTTAACAAGGAGGAGCGACTTTGATGGTTATTGGGAAGGCCACTGACTGTGTCCCTCAACAATCATTACTGGTCTCCTTCTTTGTTAACAGAAAGTGCAGACATGATGGGAGACAGGCGCTGCAAGAATTAGGTGGGTCCTTGGAGAGCAGTCCCTGACAATAAGGCTGAGGGCTCTGAATGGAGCTTCAATATGCTGGCTGCTAATGGGAATAATCATATCTTATCTGTTTGGGGATTTCGATTTTATTTTTTTATTAGGATGCTTAATGGGAAGCACCCCTCCATGCCATCCCTCTTCCTAGGGATCCACAGAACAAGTCTAAAGAGAAAGCTTAAGGAAAGAAAACTCTAGTTTATCTATAAAACAAACATACTGATCGCTTAAATAGTCTGCCACAGGTTATTGGATTTCTTCTCTCTATTTATACTCTATGAGAAACTGGCAAAGAATATATACACACATGCCAGCATTGGGGATTTGGTAAGAAAAGCCCGTTTCAGGGTATGTTATAATTAAAGTCATACTAATTCAGCCCAATCCTTAAACACCTACCCTGCCTCAGTCTGCACTGCAGGGTAAGGATATAATTCTAACCCTGAGGCATTGCAGGGCATGGGAGAAAGGAAGAACCCTTCAAGTTTTTATGCTAATTGTATGTTACTGTTGTCTAATTAGTTGTCGGGGAAAGGAGATGAAGAATGATGACAAAAGCTTGGGTTTCTGCAGCTGGCCGACTTGGGGTCACAGGCTGGCTTCGCCACTTAACAGCTGCCTCCGTTTCCTCATCTACGTTCGTAAGGCTTTTGGGGTGCCCTCAAAGGCAGGAAGATTAATCAGAGGCTTAGTTTGGTTTAATTAAAAAATGAAAGCGAAATGAGTTTTTCCTTAAGCTTTACGTTTGGCTTGATACATTTACATTTATAAGCCTAGGAAATTTTAATAACCACTTTTGAGGGACCTATGACTAGTATTTGATTTCACTTACAAAACTGGTTAGTTGAACATCTTGTAACATTTTATTTTGTCATTTTATTTTATTTTTAACTGAATTTTTTTTTGGTGACATTGTTTAATAAAATCATATAGGTTTCAGGGGTACAATTCTATAATACATGATTTGTAGATTGAACATCTTCAACTATTTCAAAGTGCATTTATATGTTTAGTGTATTTGATTCCATCCTTAGAGAATTGTGTGACAATAAATGAAACTTCTTTGGTATTTAAAAAAAGGGTCTAACAAGTATAAGTCTAATAAACAAAAACATAAATATGGGGGGAAGAAGTAGACAGTCCTCTTAAATAAATTTGGTGAGACTTCAAATTAGAATCACAAATTTAAGTGTTCCATTACATCCTGTAAGTTGGAGTTCTAAGACTTTCACTCTACTGGCGAAATCACTCAAGCATTAGAAATATGTAACACTTGCATAGGTTCCTTAGCCTGAAATATTAATGTTGAAGAACCCTAGGGGGAGCGTTGCTCGGGTCCGTGGCTGTTGGGGTGAAGGGGCCATGGATCTCTGCGTGGGCCCCTGCGAGGAGGCGGTGGATGGGGCTCGGCAGCCGGAGCGGCACTATCAGCTCCCGTCGGCGCTGCGGAGCCTGGTCAAGGAGCTGCCCGGCTCTCTCCAACAGCGCCTGTCCTGCGCCACACTCAGCGACCTGGCCTGGCGCTCCTCCGCAGCACTGTGTTCGAGATTGTGCGGGGGCTGCTGGACCTCCAGTACCTCACCGAGAAGAGCCTGCGCAACAGCGCCTGCGGAGGCAGAACCAGCACCGACCGCTCGGGCAGGCCCTGCGCCAGAAGCACCAGGAAGCCCAGCAGGCCTTTCCGGCCCCACCACTTACCCGTGCTGAGCGCCGGATCCATCAGGAGTAGCAGGCAATGGACCAGAAGATCATCCTGGAGCTAGACTGGAAGGTGGCGGACCAGCAGAACACACTGAGAAGGTGGGGGTTGCTGGCTTGCATGTGACTGCCAACCCACAGGAACTGACGTTGCAGACGAACCTGCTGGAACGCATCTGGAAGCTGCGACAAAGGGGCTGCCAGGTGCGGTCGGCAGCCCCTAACCAGGTGCGGTCCACAAGTGGGAGAAGCTCCACGGCCCAAAACCGGAGTGATCCAGAGAAATGAAGGTGGCTCCATGTGGCCTGCAAGTGGGAAAAAAAAAAAAAAAGAATTCTACATTTGCCTATACATGTATCACTGAAAGTCACTGAGGTTATTTCAACAGAGAGACCTGGATCATCCATCAGCTACCTCACTTCGGAAACTGCTATATCTTCCCATGTAAAACATGGGTTCGATTTCTGAGTTGACTTCCAATGTGGAGATTTCAGCCAGGATGCTGACTGGGTTCTTGTTTACTCTGCTGAACTTTATTTATAGCTGCAGATAAATTTTAAGACACTAATGTTTCTGTTACCCTTGTGCCTGGAGTCAATTTATACATTTTTCTGTACTCTAGGAAGCCCGTCACTCTGCCCCCATTAGTTTCTTGGCTGGGTTTTGCATTTCCTTGGCAAAAACCTTAAATGTGTCCCTGTTTCTTCTATGTTCCTAGAATCAAATAACATTAGTTATTGATATTGAATATATGTACTGCGATGCTGACCCTTGCTCCTGGGGTCCGCCACATTGTGGATGAGATACGAGACCAATTCTCATGGACGACCGAATCCTGTGGAGGAAAAGGGACGGCATGGCTTCTCTTTCAAGAGGAGAAGAAGCCTCGGCCCTTGCCTTGACAGGCCTTCATTGCTTTTTTGGGCACATTACAGATGGTCCTCATTTACTCTGCACAGGTTCGCTTTAGGTGGTTACCTTTTACAGAAAACAAAGGAGATGATGCCGCTAATCACATCACAGAAGAAGGATATTTGCAAATGAAAAGGGAAAAGTGGTTGAACTGGTTACACTCCATACTGTGGAGGTTTCGTACAGACTTTAGGAAGTTACAGTAAGCACTTGCTGCCTCAATTCAGGGGGAGGGAGTTTTAGCAAAAGCAAGTCTCAGAGCAGCCTAGGTGCAATTGCAGGCCTGATTCCCCACGGGAGAACCTATCTGTGGGCGTGCCTTCCATATTTTACGCTACTTCTGCCAATGGAGAATATGCAGCTCAACTTTCATGGAAGAAATAATAATCTTCTTTTGTTCAGCTAAGATCTGCCTGAAATCAAGGCTTCTTGTCCAGAAATACTAGGAAGTCTCATATGTGATAAGCACACTCCCTAGTATCTCCTTTCCCCTCCATTTGCATGTGGGGGCCCCTCAGTAAGCAAAACTTGTGCCAATAATGGAACTCCCAGGATCTTAATTTGAAAAGTTTTCACCAGCTTGAGGTCAGTCTCTTTGCATAGTGACCTCCTCTAATGAATCAAATAAAGCATTTCTCATTTGTAATTAAATGATGCCTTAAAAGGCACTGCTTTCCTCAACAGATTCATGCGCAATTCATTTTCACATAAGGATAAATTACACTCAGCACTGAGGGTGGGCCCTCTGGTGAGGGACATGGATGTTCATTGAGTCCTTGAAGGGAAATGGTAAAGGAACTTAGTACAGAAGCTAAAACATGGTCTTAGTCAGTAGAAAATGAAGTTAAGATGTAAATATTGATTCCAAAGTTAGTTTGCTTCCCCTTGGAGATATTATTGCTGAGTCAATTGCTTTGACCAAGATTTTTTTTTTACTTTTTTTTCATCGGGTAAATTTTTTTATTGAGCCTTTTAGTTTACAACATGAGGCAAAAGGAAAATGATCCTCCTTAACCAGTATTTTATACAGCTATAGTAAAATATTTTAAACTGCAAGGATTTATAACAGATTACATTTCTTAAAAGCTTGGGGAGAAAGTAAACAAGTTCTAACATATGTCCTTGAATTTTCCAGTTGACTCTTCCCTTACAATGGTAACCAGCTGCAATTAGTTACACAAGTTTCTTCAAGGCTTTTGCTGATGCCTTGAGATCTGAAGTGTTGCTCTTTTGACCAATACCCACTGATTCCACTCCACACGTGAGTTTTGCAGCTGGTGGAATTCGGGGCCCGGGCTGCCCTTTCCTTGTGCAAGCCCACTCTGCTTCGGTCTCCAGTCAAAACCTTTCTCCTTTACTCAGTCAAGAGTATTCCAGCCCATCCTCTGAGAACTTTGCCCATTCCAGCCTCAACACTGAAAGGCGTGGCATTTTTCTTCTTCTTTGAACTTGTTTGGCTATTGGTATCGAAAACAGCCCCGTCCTGTAGTGTTCCTGTATACCAGCAGGGGACAACATCTCCCTTTCGGGGGAAGTTGGTTTTATCCTCCTTTTTAAGAACAGGTTTGGTATATTTTGGTGGATCCTTATCCACGGTCACTTCAGACTTGGTTTCTTTGGGTTTATCTTCGTTAAGCTTCATGTTTTCTCAGCTGCTCACACACTTATACTTTCAGTACCCTGGAAACACTTACTTTCGGAAAGATAGTTATGGTAACCAAATCATCCTTGTTAGCTGACTTTACCACATTTTTGGTGTTTTGTGATAACTTGCGATCGGCAAGAAACGAACCTGATCTGTGGTCTTGTAGAAACTTACTAACGCCCTTCTCGGGCGGCGCCCCCACGGTCCAGGCCTGCCGTGGGACGGCGGCCGCCTTCTTCCCCCGCTGCCTCTTTCTTCCAAGACGTTTTTCTGCAAAGACCATACCCGGTTATGTAAAATATTTGAGGGACCAATGAGTAAAATTGCATATGATGCGCATATAATCTGCATAGGTTTACATACTATCTTCAGGAAAATTCTAAGTTAAAATGAAATTAGAACTATTTTTTCTTGTTACGCATGCCTTAGATCTGTACCTCAGTTTTTATGGCTCCCCATTGCCTATAGGAAAAACAAACTGCCTGGTGCCCAGTTTATCTGTCTTGCCGTTGCCCGCCATCTCCTTTCTTGTTCCTCCGTTATTCCATGCACCAGGCACACAGAATGAGCGAGCTGCGCGCAGTCGCTGTTCGCTGACTGTTCACTAGCCACGTTCTCTCTTTCTTCCTAACAGAACATGATTTTCTTCCTTCTGGTATTGGCATGCTGTGCACTTCAGGGGCCCTCACAACGCTCCAGGGTGCACGTTTTGATCAGTCTACAGCCGACCTGGTAGATCCGTCCCCATGGTAAGTGATTGTTTCAGACAAGGGTATGTGATGTGGTCTTGGCCAGTGAGAAGTGAAGGGAAGCCTGCTAGGTGGTGGGTTTCCATGAAAAGGTCCTGAGTTTCAAAAGAGGACACAAAAGAGGACAGAGACTCACCTCTTTTCTACTTCCAGACAGGCTATGGACGGAGGTGATGCCCGAGACAGCTTTGGTATCATATGACCATGAGAGCAGGTGGCAGAGTGGAAAGATGGAAGGAGCCCAGACTTTTGAGGAGGTCATTGTGCCCCCAGCTTACGCCATCGTAATAGCAGTTATAGTTATGACTCATGTCATGTGTGTTAGGAGCACTGTTTGTGTGTTAACTCATTCAATTCTCACAGCTGCCTTATGAAGTGGGAGCCAATCATTTTCACGTTACAACTGAGCGCACTGAAGCAGAGAGGGGTTGATGTACCAAGGTCACTCTCCTTATTCGTTTCTCTTTTTTTCAGACATTTATTGTAGACATTTTAAAGTATATACTAAAGCAGAGAGTGGTGTAATAAATGCCCACATATCCATCAGTCATCCAGTTTAAACAATTAGCAACCCCTGATCGGTCCTGGCTTGCTTCCGCCCCTGCCCACTCTTCTTCGCACGTTCGTTCGCAGAAAATCTCAGCCCTCAGATTATATCATACTGGACTACTTCGTGCGTGACAAAACTAATAGCTACTTTTCTTTGGGTCTCTTGCTACAACTGAAGCTCGTCTCTAAATATTAATAACTTTCTCCTCATAAAATTTGAAAGTGTAGATAAGCTAAAGGCAAAATATAAAAATCACCTACAATATGATCACCTAGCAACAACAGCAAACAATCATTTGGTGTACTTCCTTTCAGTGTTTTGTAGGTTTGTTTTGAATGTGAAATTGTCTCTTTTCTACTTATTAGGTCCTGAGCGCTCCCCATCCTTATTCCAGCCACCATGATCTCTGGGTGCTGGGCTCCCTCTCCCTTTTGTGCTTTTAGGAACTGGAGACATGCTCTCTTCAGACTTGGGACCACACCCCCACCACTGTGATTTAATGCCATGTGGCGTTGTCTATTTATCCATGTTCCCAACTAAAGCAGCACACACTGAGGGCAGGAACTGTTTCTGAGTTAAAAAATTTTTTTTTAAATTTCTGGTGCCTACATTGCTGCAAGAAAAAATTGGACAAAACTCGTTATTGTAGGGATGATTTTGAACATGGGGTGGCCTGCATCATGCAGTGTCCCCTTTACAAGGATCCAGTGTAGAAGCTTGCCTCTCATCCCAGCTGCAGCTAGAACCAGGTTGCTCCTGAAAAACAGGCGTGCTTTCTTTAGGGGGTGCCATAAACAGTTGTCACGTTAGTTTGTACGTGCATTTTTGGTCACTACGTAGCTCAGAGCTGAAGATGTGGTTCTAACTTTGGAAAGTGTGTATAGTTTTCAAAGCATAAACTCTTTCACTAGTTTTACTTCATGTTTTTCTTCACAAATGATTTATATTTGAGATAATCACATGGTATCATGACAGGATCATTTCTCACATGTAACTCACGAGTTTGCTTCTCTTCCTTCTTCCACGAAATTCGCTTGCAGGCTCTATGCCTTCAGGATTCAGGGGTGGTCAAGTTATGGTGAACTTCCATTTCTGGATTTGTTTGGAAAAGTCTAAAATCTTTAAGGAGGATGAGCTATGTGGCAGACCCTTCTGCGTGGCGTGTGCCCAGCTCCCACTCGGAGATGCACAGGACCCATACCCACAGATAGGTTCTCTCGTGGGTAATCAGATTTGCAATATACCTAAGCTGTTTTGAGGTTTGCTCTTTGCTAAAGCTCCCTCACCCTGCAAATGCTTACTGTAACTTCCTAAAATCCATGCTGAGCCTTGCAGGGACCAGTGTAACCGGCTGCCTATTCATTTGGTAATATCCTTCTTCTGTGATGTAATGAGGGGCATTGGCTCCTTTGTTGTAACTGGGATAGTGAGGAAGAACCATCTTGTAGTGTAAGGATATAGATTAGAATAAAGTCCTGTCATGGTGGAGGCCGCAGCTTTTGCTCCCCTTGAGAGAAAAGCCATGCTGTCCCTTTTCCTCCACCGGACTCGGTAGTCCATGTGAATGTTTTATTTCATCCATAATGATGGGGACACTGCTGGCCGGTGTCCGCATCAGAGCTAAGTATCTGCATGAAGAGGAAGGGCTTCTCAGGGAAACTTGGAAAAAGAAGGATTTCCCACAAAATGATGAAGAGGTTCCCAGAGTCTCTTTGGATCTGTGGATTTACAGAGCAGAGGGAAGCAGAGCTCATATACGTGGCAAGACTCCAGGTGGGAAGAGTGACCAGTCCACCTAGGAGTGGGCTTGGATTAAAATCAAGTTTGATATACAGAAAACAAAGACACATAGGATTCCTTTTTTACCTGAATTTTCAGATTAGGATTCATATTCACAGCAGTGTGAAGGTTATCCTGAATCCCTTTTCTAAAGAGGCAGTGTACAAATAAACGGAGAAGAAAACCATCATTTCCATGGAAAGAATGTGAGCTTGGGCAGCAGACCTGTATTGTGTTCTGTTGCACTTCAGGTCCTACTTTTTCCCCTTGGGTTTCTCCAGTCGCTTCCTAGCTGTTCTAGCCGCACCCACTCTTGCTCCCTTCAATGCATCCTTCGCCCAGCTGTCAGAATTGTCTTTTGCAAATGCAAATCAGCTGGGGTCTGTCCCCTGATTAAAGTTCTCTGTTAAACCCCATTTTTCTCTCAGAATGATGTTCAAGTCTACAAGGGCCTTCATCATTTACTTCTTGCCTGCCTCTGTAAGCCTTATCTGCTGAAAACACCCCCCATTCTGACCCAAACTTGACCCTCAAGCAATAGCGTTCTACTCGATATTCTGCAAATGCACCATCTCCTTCTCATCTGGTTCTTGCGCATGCTCTTCTGATTGCTCATGGTGCCTTTCCGTGGGCTAAGTCCTTCTATTTCAGAACGCTTCCCAGGTGACACCGCCATCCAGGCAGCCCTCTCTAACCCTGCTCTCTCCAGGTGGGTTAGGTGTGGTGTTGCAGCTGCATGCTCCCAGAGCATCCTAAGGTTAACCCAGTGTAACTCATTACAGTGATTTGAACTGCATGGGCCACTGTAGGAGGGAACGTGGGAGCTTGTTTACAATTGGGGGTTCCAGTATCCAGTGATATGTCTGGTGGATGGTGAAGTGGGAGCAGAAAGACATTATAGGGCTGGCCATGGGGAGTCTAGAGGAAATGAGGAAGTCTGGTGCTGTGGTCCACACTTGGTAAAAGGGCTCAGGAGCCAAGTGGTTTGGAACACAATACGAGGATGTACCCAAAAATGCTTGAAGCAGAGACTGCTAAACTCTGCCCTAATACCCATTCTCTGTTTTCCTTTTGGTAGTATAAATCCCACCAGGGTTTCAGGAGGTCATATGGCCAAAGATTATGTTTTCCCAGGCTTCCTGTCAGCCAAGCATGATCATGTGACTAAGTTCAGGCCAATAGGATGGAAGTGGAAGTGATGTATGGATAATTCAATGTTATCACTTTAAAGAAAAAAGGTGCTTAGCCACTGACTTCCTCTTCCCCCTTCCTGCAGGCTGAAATGCAGAGATTGATGAGGAAGCCCAGATACCCAAAGGGTCCTGTGGAGCAGAGCTTTCCACCCAGACCAGAAAGCTCACCTAGATCAATTCTGATATGTGAGAGTGAAGCAAACTTCTGCTGTCCTCTGTTAAGATGGCATGCATATCTTAGGCTATTTTCCAGGTCTTCCATCTGGAAAAGTGCTATGGGATTTACCAGTGAGAGTGGGAACTCAGGGTGGGTGGGTGATTATAAGAAAACATGCCAGAGTGTGTCTCCCACAGCAGGCGGGAGGCACACTCTGTGTGTGGGCCCCTGTGAGGCCCATGCAGGGTCCCATTAGGGACCGACTTCGGGCCTGCGAGAGACTCAGCATTTAGACTTCTGCCGTACATAAGCGTTGACTGGCAAGGAAGAAAAGAACAAACAGACCCACTTAAATACAAGCCTTATGCTTCCCCCTTCCCCACCCTTCTTTAAGTTTCCAAAACACTGGAAAGAATGGGGCAGATAAAGGAAAAATGAAAGCAAATCATACTCTCTTCCACAATAGACAATGAGCTTCCTGAGTTACAAGGAAGATACGTAAGTTGGATATGAGTTTGGAGTTTTAAGCTGATCCATTGTATCACATTGCATTTTTAATATCTAAAAATGAGCATAACGTTTTGTCTAAAATGTCACAGTGAAAAAAGAGTGAGATTCAACACAGCTTTTACAGGGGCAGTCACTGGAGGGTATACTATTTTCATGTTTGAGCTCTACTGAGTTTAAACCATTCAGTAAACTGGTTACAAACCAAAAAAAAAAAGAAAATAACGAAAAGGATAACTAATCCTCCTGCCTCCCTAATTTGACGTGACTTTCTTCCTCATGAAATGAACAGTACATGGAAAGGGAAGGGAGAGGCTGCGTTGGTGAGAGAGGGTGGATAGCGGAGGTCTAGACCTGGGAACGCAGTGGCTTCAGACGACACAGCGGGTCAGCAGCACCGTGCTGGGGGCATTCGGCAGACGCTGCAGGTTATCAGAGGGCAAATGCTTCTCCATTTTCCCTGACGTTTCTTCCTCTGCGGAACAAGCTCGGTAAGAGTAACACGCTTGTCCTCTTTCGACTCCTTTATTCAGCCCCTCCCCACCCGGTTGGAAAACTTAACCGATGGGTAATTTTGGTTAGAATAAACGGCGCAGCCAGCTGAACTCCTCCCTCCTCCTTCTGAGAGGAAGCTGCCCCCAGGGTACCCGTTCTATTCTCCCTCTTCAGGCTGCAAGTGGTCCAGGAGCTGACCCCACCAGGGGGACCTGCAGTGGTTCCGTGCTCCCTGGCACTGGGGGGCAAAAGATTGACAGTATTGGTCCCTCCCGCAATGCAACCCACAGGGCGTCACTTCACAGTGGTTGAGCAGAAAAGCAGCACATTGCTGACAGCAGAAGCAACTGCCAGAGGACAGGGAAAGGAGAGTGATGAGAAAGGAGCTCGGATCACACGTGAGACATTCCGACCCCACCTTGGAATTCACAGAAAGATGACAAAAAACAAACAAAAAGAAAAAAGCCTGGATAAGGCACATGGCAGGTGAGACCTGGTAATAGAATAGATTTATGGGCAAACTTTTAAAGTGACTTAACCCTGTTCTATCAGCTATGGCAATGAAGGGAAGATTTGGGTGACAATGATCAACTAATACCTGAAGAACCCCTGATAGGTAAATGATACTATTCCAGGTGTTTAATAGAACTTACGAGAGAAGCAGTCTAACACCTAATAAGTTTACAGTCTAATACAATTAACTAAAATAGTAACTTTTCTCCTTGCCATGGGTGGAAAAAACCACTTTTTCCTTTGAGGTTTCCACTCAAATTCTTCTCAGCTTTACCTCTCCTTGTTTTACTGATTTTGCAGCTTGGTGGAGAAGGTATGAGCTTAGATTAGTTCGAAGGAACCAACAAATGAGATCCAACTGAACCACTCAAATCCCACCGAAGGACTGAAGATTCTCAAGGATGCAGGTGTTTTGAAGATGTTCACTTTAACTCTATTTCTTAAACAGTGGAGGTATAGATGTGCTTCACCATTCCTGTTTTTTAGTAGGAGAAAATCCTGAATTTAGCACAATTCTTGTCCTACATAAGTCTTTCGTAATGATATTCATACAAGTTCTCATTACAGCACAGCTAACAAGGGCCAGATTTGCTGTGGTTGAGTTACATTTGCCATTTTGTGGGCCACGTCTTTGTAAATCAGCTAGATGATTGCCTTAATTGGGGTCATTTGGGGGTTTGAGGGAGGCGCAACAAGGTTGCCTGTGGTTCTTCATTAGTCATTTTGTGTGCCAAAGTGGGAAAGCACCAAGATGCCAGATCACATATTTGCTTTGGGAAAACCAGCAGGCTTGCAAAGTATGCAATGCTGTAGATGGTTCAATGTGTTGGAAACAATTTCTCTTAAACTTGCTGCGTTTTTCTTCTCTCAGAAGCAGAGTTAGGGTAGCTTAGCATCCAGGAAGAGGACCGACTTTGGAGTCGGGCGGCACAGCTCTGCCACTGACTTGTCATAACTTTAGGTAAATTTGTAAACCTTTCTGAGTTTTGGGCTTCTCGTCTGCTAGATGGGATAATCGTACTTTGACCGTGGGGTTAATGCTAGCATCAGTGAGATTGCCTATAGACAGACCTAGTGTATATGAGGCATGCAAGAAGAGCAGCAAAATAACTTTGATACCAGAGACAATAATAGAACAGTCAGAATGATTTGCTAAATAAAGGCAAGAGGAAATGAGCACTGCAGAAAAATACATATATTTGAAATACATATATTTGAAATACATATATTTGAAAATATGATGTTAGTCAAGCAAGGACATCAGGAAGGAATGAATTAAACAGAAGCATTAATTATACATCCCACCTTGTGCCAAGTGGTGAAGAGATTCACAAGGACTAAACAGACGTGGCCTCATTCACTGAGGCTCACTAGATCCTGTTCTGGATGGGTGCTGGATACATGTCAGACTAAAACAGTAAGTTAGTAACACAGGCCAACCAGCAACAAAGTCATCGCCTGCCACATAGGTGATACTCTATAAATATTTGTCAACTAGGTGAGCAGAGCCTAACTCTGATCAAACAATAGAGTGTATGGACTCAAAACTTTCAGAATGGAAGAGTAAGAAGCTGGGTGGACTCTCCCCCTAGAAAAACAAATTAACTGGCGAAAGTTATAAAAGAGTCATTTAAAGATTCTGACAATCGTCCTACGGCATAAAGCAAATGGAGATTCATCGAAGAAAATCTAAATCTTGCCAAGAACAGTGAGAGTCTTCAGCCTTTGAGCAGAACCTACCTGGTCCCTCACCCCTCCTCTTGGCTTCCTATGGAAGCTCTCCTCTGGGCATGTGCAGCCATCCAGTCCTGTTTTGAGTTTTAGTTCTCCCTGGGGAGGAGCAGGCTGCCATTTCTTTCCCCCAGCCCCATGCTGCAGACGCTCTATTTATGCTGGCATGGCCAAAAGAATGGGTTTTCCTTGTTCACTCAGCTCTAACCGAGGATAAGGACTCGGGCAAAGGCAGGCCATAAAGACAGAACTCTGCAGCACTGCCTGAGGGATCGACTTCATTTGGAACAGTGTGGAGGAATCCATACCTAGAGCTGTTGCTGAGAATAATGGAGAGCTTGGTGGAAAGCAATTAAGAGAAGGCTGGTAGCTTCATTATGCAGGAAAAATGGCAGAGCAGAAGATTAGTCGAGTAAAACCAGAGAAGGAGACAGCTAAGAGGCAGCCAGGGATCACGAAGGCAGCCATGAAGGACGTACACATGGGCACGGCTGCGCCTACTCAGGAACAGTAACAGCGGCATCAGGGACCAGTTCGAAAGTGTCGCTCACGCTGTGCACGGAGCTATTAATGCAGGGCAGGAGCTGCCCTAGCACAAGGGGCTTAAGCGCAACTTCTGACCAAACACTGACTGAGCAATAAGTGACTCTGACCTGAGGTGGTTCCTAGGAAGCCAGGTTTAAAAATAAAATCACACTCATCCCTGGCCATCTGGAAGCCTGTGTGAATACCCAAGGCTGCTGCCTCTTAGAAGTGATCAAAGAGGGGACCTCTGTACTACAGTGCCTTCCAAACTCAGGGCAAAAAATGTCAACCCCCTGCATTGTGATAGAAACCACCAAGCCACATACAAATCCGTCGTTAGAGCGTAAACATCTAACTAGTGTCTTGTTTTCTATTGCATTGCCTTGTACCCGTTGCCCCCTCTCTGATCTACCCTTTGGACTGAGGTTGCATGGGGATTTGTCCTTGGACAATGTCCTTGGGCTCTCCCTAGGCTCACACACTGTAAGTGTGAGCCAATCCCATTACCACCTGGTCTCAGATGGTAATGATAAGCGCAGGTGTTACTTTGTAGTGATGGTGTCAGGTCTGGAATAGGGCCTGCACAGGAGGGGGGAACCCCTTTTCCCCAACCAGGAATGAAGGTGGGAATGGGAACAAGTCAGGAGAGGCCAGAGCAGAACAGGACCACAAAATGCCCAAACCTACCTTGGAATGTCTCTGAGCTGTCAGTGCCAAGAAACCTGGAGCAGAACATAGAGGAAACCATGTAACAGTAGACTCTGAACTTGCCAGATTCTGCCAGTTCAAACACGGTGATAAGCTCAGGGGGAAGTTGTGCCTGGAGGGACAGACAGGACCAAAGACTGACAGGTAGAAGGAAACAGGGATTGGGGGTGCACTACTGAGGGTGAAAACAGTTCTAAATGTAGAACATTTTTATTTCTCAGCTAAATAGAGACTAGAAGTAAAAAGTGAGTGAGTGAGAGAGAGAGAAAAAGAGAGAGAGAGAGATCTACTGTCCTGCTTACCTATGCACTCACTGGTTGCTTCTTACCTGTACCCTGACCAGAGATCAAACTCACAACTTGGTGTATTGGAACAACACTCTAACCAACTGAACTACCCAGACAGGGCTCTGTTGGCCATTTCAACAAATATTTCTGAGCACCTACTGTGTGTCAGCCTCTCTTCTGGGTACCTAGGGTAGATCAGTGACCATATAAGATAAATATCCCTGTCCTCACAAAGCTTATATTCTAGCGAGTTTTCAGTTGTCACAGAACATCCATGGGTACATTTAGGATATTGGTATGTATGCCTTACAAGTTTTGATAGTTACTTCGGACTTCATTACGTAACAGCTCATTCAGCACAGTAATGATGATGATGAGAATAATAAATAGCTATGTTGTGCATACCATCTGCCAGACACTGTTCACCTGCCTTCTGTTCATCTCCAACCCTCACTGAAAACCTCATGTTATTTTTTCCTTGAACCAGTCACTGTAGCCAAGTAGCACGGTGCACTCTGATTGATCAGGCCTGCTGTCCGTGACTGCCCACCCTCCCTACCAACTCCCTCAGCCTGCTCACCTCCTTTGGGCTAAGACAAATATGAGTCCCATCAGAGCTGCGTGAACTAAGCAGAGTAACGGGAATGGAGTGAGGGTTGGCTGAGCAAAGAAGGTGATGCTGGGCAGATGAGCATACACCTACCAAGTTATGTAACAGGTCATTTTAGAAAGTCAGTGGCTTTGGCTTTCAAAGTCCCAAATGCAGAAATGATGCAGCACAAAGAAGAGTAGGGTTATTATTAACCACACTATATAAATGACAAAACCAAGGCACAGAGAAGAATATAACTTGCTTAGGTTCACACACCTAATAAATAATGGAGATGGGGTTTGGGTCTGACTCCAGAGCCCATGCCTTAATGACTGCATTATTCTGATAAAGTCATAAAGGCAACGTTAGTCACCATTGCTCATGGATTCTAAGAATCCCATTTCTCCCACTTTAACATCTCTGCAACGGGGAGGTGCCATAAAATAAACGTAAAAATATGTAGCATCAGTTTAATTGGCAGCATGTTTTCTTCCTTAGTGCACCTTGCAAAAAAGTCATGGTAGAGTTGATGAAGGACTTTATTCTTTACAAAAATACTGATAATGGAATATTGACTTCTGGCCAAGATGGAAGCATGGGTAGATACACTTAAGCTCCTTGCACAACCAAAAGAAAGAAAACAACAAATCTAAAAACAAAAAATAACCAGAACTACTAGAAAAAATCACACTGTATGGAAGTCAGACAACCAAGGAGTTAAAGAAGAAACATTCATCCAGACCAGTAGAAGGGGTGGAGATGGGCAGCTGGGTGGAGAGGACTTGTGGCAAGGCAGTGGTTGGTGGGCTAGGGTGGGTGGCCTCACATTTCCTTGCAGATAAACCAGGAGGAATGACTGGGGAGTGAGACAGACCATACAACCCAGGGTTCCAGCATGGGGAAATAAAGCCTCAAAACCTCTGACTGAAAAATCTGTGGGGATTGAGGTGGCAGGAGAAACTTCTAGCCTCATAGGAGAGTTCATTGGAGAGATCCACAGGGTCCTAGAATGTACACAAACCAACCTACCTCGGAATCAGCACCAGAAAGGCCCAATTTCCTTGTGGATAGCAGAGGAAGTGACTGAAAGTCAGCTGAGAGCTGATCAAGTGCCATTGCTCCCTCTCGGACCCCTCCCCCACATACAGAACCACAGTGCAGTGACCTGGGTTGCCCTGTCCTGGCAAAAACCTAAGGCTCTGCCCCTTACTACATAACAGGCACACCAAGACAAAAACACATGGCTTAAATGAAAGAACAGATCAAAGCTTTAGAAAAAAATACAACTAAGTGATGAAGAGATAGCCAACCTATCAGATGCACAATTCAAAACACTGGTAATCGGGATGCTCACAGAATTGGTTGACTATGGTCGCACAATAGAGGAAAAAGTGGAGGCTATGCGAAGTGAAATAAAGAAAAATGTACAGGGAACTGACAGTGTAGGGAAGGAAATCATGACTCAAATCAATGGCTTGGAGCAGAAGGAAGAAATAAACATTCAACCAGAACAGGATGAAGAAACAAGAATTTAAAGAAATGAGGAGAGGCTTACGAACCTCCAGGAAAACTTAAAACATTCCAACATCCAAATCATAGGGGTGCCAGAAGGAGAAGAAGAAGAAGCAAGAAATTGAAAACTTATTTGAAAACATAATGAAGGAGAACTTCCCCAATCTGGCAAAGGAAATAGTCTTCCAGGAAGTCCAAGAAGCTCAAAGAGTCCCCCAAAAGTTGGGTCCAGTGAAGTACACACCAAGTCACATCAGAATTATATTACCCAAGATGAAAGATAAATAGAGACTCTTAAAAGCAGCAAGGGAAAAGGAGACAGTTACCTACAAAGGAGTGCCCATCTGACTGTCAGCTGATTTCTCAAAAGAAACCTTGCAGGCAAGAAGGGGCTGGAAAGAAGTATTCCAAGTCATGAAAATCGAAGACCTACATCCAAGATTGCTCTATCCAGCAAAGCTATCATTTAGAATGGAAGGGCAGATAAAGTGCTTCCCAGATAAGGTCAAATTAAAGGAGTTCATCATCACCAAGCCCTTATTACATGAAATGTTAAAGGGACTTATCTAAGAAAAAGAAGATAAAAAATATGAACAGTAAATGACAATAAACTCACCACTATCAACAACTGAATCTATGAAAACAAAACCAAAAATGAACTAAGCAAACATCTAGAACAGGAAGAGAATCACAGAAGGGAGATCACATGGAGGGTTATCAGCAGGGAGGGGGAGGGGGAAAATGAGAGTAGAGTACAGGGAATAAGAAACATAAATGATAGATACAAAATAGATAGGGGGTGCTCAAGAATAGTATGAGAAATAGACAAACCAAAGAACTTATGTGTATGACCCATGGACATGAAGTAAGGTGGGGGAATGATGGTGGGAGAGGGTACAGGGTGGAGGGGAATAAAGGGGAGGAAAAATGGGACAACTTATAATAGCATAATCAATAAAAGGTATTTTAAAAAATACTGGTAATGCTTCTATTTGCGCTAGGCAGCTGTGCTAAGCTTACTGTGCTGTGTAGTACACAGCGACACAGACAATTAATAATCACAATGCCATGTGAAGTGTGCAGTGAAAGAGTCATGCGCAGAAAGGAGAGGCAATATAAGAGAGGCGCACTGACTAGCCAGAAGGAGGGGGTTAAGGAAGCCTTCCCAGAGAGGTAGGGCATAAGTGGTAGGAGAAGGGGAGGAGTGTGGTGGGGACAAAAGTGGCTCCATCATGGCGGAAAAGAAAGTATTAGGTGGGGAGTGGTTCAAGATGAGGCTCGAGGTGGTGAGCACCATTGATGTAACAATGCCTGATTCGGCTGGATGGTGAATGTCATGCTGCCTGCATTGAAAGCAGGAAGGATTCACTTAAGGGCCTGGGAGTAGGTCATGTTCAGGTTGCATTTTGGAAAGTTGCTTCTGGGAGCCGGACGCATGATGTCTTAAACTGGAGGCTGGCTCCAGGGTGGTGGCAGTTACGCAGAAAAGCGATGTTGAGGCTTTGAACTCCAGGAGTCAGTGTCAGGGTGCAGCAGAGGAGGTGGGCTTGGAAAAATGTTTGGAGATTAAGTTGGAAAGGTCTGGTGGTTGGATCTGGGGTTGGGGGAGAGAGGAAGTCAGGAATGATTTCCAGGTTCTGGGCTTGGACAACTGGCTGGGTGGTGGTGCTACCAATGAGGACAGAGAATAAAGGGAAAAGAATGGGTTTAGGAAGAAGGATGGTGTGCATGATTGTGCACATGTTTGGTGTGACGGTTCTGTCAGATAAGAAGGTGGCATTTGTGGCTAAGTGGAGTGTTCAGGTTTGAAGCCAGAATTAGCAGTCACTGATGCTGGGAGTTAGTTAAAACTGTGAGGTCCTCAGGTGCAGGGATTCTGTTTTCCTGTTTTCTACCTATTTTTAGTGCGTAGCATTGGAACTGGTGCATAATCAATGATCAACAAACATTTACAGCAGGAAAGGGTAATAATTAGAATAATTATGTGTGTCTATGAGAATGCACGTAGCGTGTGTCTATATGCGTGTGTGTGTGTTTGTGGTTACTATGCTTTTTATATGCTGGGCACTGTTCTAAGATCTTTACAGGTATTAACTCTCATTTACTTCTTATAATAATGTACAAGGTATTTACTACTGCTACCCCACTTTAAAATATATATATATATTTAAATATTTTATTTATTTATTTTTAGAGAGAGGGAAAGGGAGGGAGACAGAGAGGGAGAGAAACATCAATGTGTGGTTGCCTCTCACATACCCGCAACTGGGGACCTGGCCTCAGCCCAGGCATGTGCCCTGACTGGGAATCAAAGCAGTGACCCTTTGGTTCACAGGGTGGCACTCAGTCCACTGAGTCACACCAGCCAGGGCAGCTACCCCATTTTAAAGATTAGGAAATTGTGGTACAGAGAAACCAACTGACTTGCCTAAATTTTCAGAGCTAGAAAGTGGTAGAAGTATAATTTAAAGCTGGGGAATCTGGTACTCTATGCTTTTGTCATAGTTTCTCTTTCTTTTTTTTTTAAATAACTTTTTTTTTTTTTTTAGCAATTGGTGAAGAAAAAAGGCCCAGCACACAAAAGGGTTAAGTTCCAGTTGTCTGGAAATTTGTTTTTTACTAGGTAAAAGCGCATTGGTATGACAAGATCTGTCCTAAACATCACATCATTGTGAATCTTGCTCCACATCTTTTCCCCCCAAAGTTAAGCTGACCTTCCTCTGGGTTCCCCCAGTATCCTTAGGATGCTGCTATTGAAGTTTTTACCACTTTATGTTGAATCTTTCTTTTTTTCAACTTGAGTCCATCCAGAGGGTAGACTCTTGTATTATGCCTTTCTACATCCTCAACTAGCTAACAGCACTCACGGCATATTGTTAGGTATATAATGAATATCTGCTAATTGAGTGAGTGAATGAGGAAAATTGTTTTTTATTTTAGTAACACTTGACAAATAAGATATTGCTGTAGCCAACACACTTCCTGCTCAGTCTGAGCTTCCAGTCCAGCTGCAAGGACAGTCACATAAGGTCCATATTCCCACTCTGTGCAGGACCTTGTATTAAGATGTGTTGGCCACAGGTCATTCTGTCCTAGTAGATTCTGGACCTAACTAACATCTGAAGCCATTAGTTACTACATGTAAAGGTGGTACAGCAAGAGGCATGGACATCACAGGTCGGGTTATGGGAAGTGGGCGGGGGCAATGGGGTCTGGGAATGCTCGGAACATCTTCACCCCTGTTTTCTAAAGGCCTGTTCATATTAGTCCTTGCTATGTATTTATTCAGGAATAAAATCAACATTTGGAATCATCACAGCATATGGTTAGTGTTTTCTGCAAGGGGTGGCGTATCCATTTCTCCATCATGTGGCAAAAGTGCAGCAGCTGTAATATCTCATTACAGGACTTCACTTTATTCAGTAAAAAAAATAGTATTGCTCTACTTAACAAAATTGTCCGCATCCTTCCCCCGCCCCACCATCCACTCCCCGTAGCCTGATCCGTGATTTCAATGCTTCTGGCCGTAATAGCTGTAGATGGTTTGCATGTGATATTAGTTAGGCCCGGAATCTGCTTTCAATTCAGTTGCTTCAGATTGTGTTTTCACTGTGACCCATTAGTCACCCGATGTTGACAGCCATTTGTAAGGATGCCATCTCCCTCTTTGTTTATATGCAAGTGCAGCAACCAAAATGATTTATTTATGTTTTAATTAAAATTTGTGGATAGACCAGTGATTTTTAGCAGTGACTTTTCTAATTTGTGGGCTCCAGAAAGAAAAAAAAAATCAATAGCCTGATGCCACTTATGTTTTCCTAGTTACCCCAGGCATTTATAATGCAGACCTGCCACTCACCTGCAGGCGTACACGGAGGAGAGTGATCCTCGCCGCATAAATCCTCCCCAGGGGCCCAGAGGGTCTATATTTCAGAGTCACTTCCCTTCTGTGTCAGCTGTAAGTGAGATGTTACATGCTTTCCATTCTCATGGTTTTCATGGTGAGGCACAGGCTAAAATTAATATTGAAAGTAAATTGATGGACTGTAAGTTTTATAATATCTGACCCAATCCGTAACCACTGCTTAGAATTTTAATAATTTAAATCCATTGATTTTGGTTCCTGCATCTCACGCTCCACATTGAAAATGTACCCTATAGGGTCTTTGCAAAGAACATGCCCGATTGCCAAGCTTTTATGGGAACTTAATATATTCGACATTGCAGGTGCATAAATCTCCATGAAATTGCACCAAGTTAACGTATTTACTGGTGCACACAATTTACTAACTACTTTGTAAAAGTCTAAACAAAGATAGATAAGACAGGTAGATATGGAGAAATAATGAGTAAATGTTCTGATGTATATTAACAAGATGAGTTCATTGCCTTCACAAGACTATCAGACTAACTGGAAAAGAATTAATTAATTTTCAGGGTGTCTGGGATGGTTTTAATTGCTGTTTTTCAAAGTCTGGGAAAAATGAACTGTTTTTGCATTTTCTGCCAAACCCAAATTACCCTCTCCCAAATAGTCAGGGTCGGGGAGGGTGTGGGGAGAGTGATGACAAAGAGGGTGGGAAAAGAAATGCTGGTTTCACACACCATTCTGGCCCTCGGAGATAAAGGCATGAATAACAAGGAGAAGCTTATTTTAGCTCAGAAAGTCCTCTTAGGGAGGCTCTCATTTGAGTTTCTGCAGCTTCCCTCCTCTCAGACTTGTGTTTTCCAACTCCCTGCAAATACTCATACTCACGTGTTTAATTGTCTTCTTTCTCTCATCCCTCCCCCTTGCTTTAGTTTTTCCAGTTCAGCTCTGGGAACGTTCAAGTCAAGCATTCACTGAAGCATGTTGGAAACATGTGGCCATTCTCCCGAGAAGACCCCAACCATTGCTTTCCTTTGGAGGACAGCTTGTGTCTTTTCCTGGGGCAGATTTTTTAGTTCCTGGATATACTAGTTTATGTCTTGGGAATTATGTAACGCAGCTATGTAATTTTAAGCCACAGAACCATTTCTACAGGTGAAATAGTGCACAGAAGTTCATTCTAGAAATCAAGGAAGTGCAAAACTGCTGCTCTGAAGGAAACAGTGGTTGTTAAATAGAGGACGGAGTAGGGTTTGTTCTGCCTCCCACCTTCCACTCCCACAGGGCCCATGGGCATCTCTATAGAACCCTGGGGCTACTTAGGGCAGAGGTGGAAAAAGTCACCAAACTAATACTACTTCAGTGTTAGTCACAGTACTGGTACCTGTTAACGTAGTAAGTAGTAAGAAATAGAAAAGCCAACCAAACAAATCACGATACGGCTTTTCTCCTTCATCACCTCCTTCTAGTCTCTGGGTCACTTTCCTGCCTTGCACTTCAGATATATTGAAAGTCTTTCAATTCCCGGAGCACAAATAGTTCTCTCCTAACCCTTTGTATAGGCTCTTTACTCTGCTCAGGACATGCTGTAGACTCTATCATCTTGTCAACAACTGGCTTGCTTCTACTAACCCCTTAACTTAGAGTTCTTATCCTATGTGAAGTCTTCTTGGTCTGTGTGAAGATACTAGATGGAGCATCCTAGGGTACGTTTTCCTATAATATCAAGTCCTTTACAAGCACATGACACTCTGAATTTATAGTATTATTTAGTTTCTCTCTTGTTCAGGAACAAAGATGTAAAATTCCCATGCTGGGTTTATCCCAGTAAAAATGTTGATAAACTCATTTATGATAACAATGAACAAAAATACTTAACAAATTAGAAATAAGAACATCCTTAGCCTTATAAAAGTTTTCTTTGAAAAACAAAACAAAAAACCTAAAGAAGATATACTTCTAGGTGAAATATTAAAAGCTTCTTCCTGAAAATAGGGATAAAATACTTGCTATAAACAACTCTTTTCAACGTCCCACTGAAGGTCCTAGACAGTAGAATAAAACAAGAATATAAGAGGGTAAAGATTGTAAAGGAAAAAAACTGACATTCACAGGCAACCTGATTGTGGACATAGGAAGTCCACAAAAGAACTAAGATAAACATAATTAAGAAGTTTACTTAGTGGTTCTCCAGATGCTAAAGTAATATATACATACCAGTCACCTTTACATATTCCAGAAATTGGAAACTAATATAACTAATTGGAAAATTATATTTCTAAAAGAAACCATTTATATTTGTAAATACATATAATGAGAGAAGTGCAGTACCACTATACTATAAGCCATTGCTTAGAGAAATCAAAGATGTAAATACATGGAAGATGTACCCTATTCCTGGATTGAAAGAATCAGTATCATATATGTATAAAAAATAGTTCTTCCCAGCACTATCCAGAGATCCATTACAACCTTATTCAGAATTCCAGCAAGTTTTCTTGGATATTGACAACTGATTTTAAAATTTATACAAAAATATAAATGACCCAAAATAGTTAAAATAATTTTGAAGAACAAAGTTTGAGGACTTATGTTACTGTATGTGAAAACTTACTATGACAGTTCAAAGTCTACCAAAAAGAATTTATACTCTGTAATTGCTGACTGTATATTCTGGATATATATCCATTTGATTAATTTTTTAACTATGTAATTCTTTCTCTTCCTGATTTTATTTTTGGTTTGCCTATTCTATCATTTACTCAGAATGTGTGTTAAAAATGTCCCATTATGGAATTCATTTAACAAAAGACATGCAAGACTTGTACTCTAAAAACTATAAAATGAAATTGAAAGAAATTAAAGAGGACAAATAAATAGAGAGAAAGCCCATGTTCATGGATTGGAAAATTTAATACTGTTAAAATGGCAGTACTCCCCCAAATTGTCTATGGATTCAACATGCTTTCTATTAGCATCCCAGAGGGCTCCCCAGCCCAGAAATCAATGCATTAATCCTAAAATTCACATAGAAACATAAGGACCTCAAGTAGCTAAAACAATCTTGAAAAAGAACAAAGTTGGAAGCCTTCTCACACTTTCCAATTTCAAAACAGTGTGGTATTGGTAAAAAGATGGGTATAAAAATTAGTGGAACAGAATTGGAAGTCCAGAAATAAACTCTTACATTTATGGTCCATTAATCTTCAGCAAGGGGGTCAAAACAATTCATTGGGGAAAGAATAGCATTTTTAACAAATGGTGTTTTGACAACTAGACATCCAGAAAAAGAATGAAGTTGGACCTCCAGATATTAACTCAAAATGCTTTATAGACCTAAATGTAGGAACTGAAACTCAAGCATTCTTAGAAGAAAACAGAAGTAAATTTTTGTGAACTTGGATTGGGCAATGACTTTGTAAATATGACAACAAAAGTATGTGATAAAAGAAAAAATAGCTAAGCCAAACTTTAAAATATTTTTTTAAAAGATTCATTAAAATAAAAAAAAACCTTATGTGTGTTGAAGGACATTATCACAAAAGTAAAATTGAAAACCACATTGTCTGATAGGGGACTTGCATCCAGGATGTATAAAGAACTCTTTAAATTCAATAATAAAAGACAAGTAACTCGCTTTTAAGGTGGGCTAAATATTTAAGTAGACCTTTCTTCAAAGAAGATTTACAAATGACCAACAAGCACACGGAAAGATGCTCACCATCATTAGTCATTAGGGAAATGTGAATAAAAAACATAAGATATCACTTCATGCCTATTACAACAACTATAACACATGCACACGTGATGGCAAGTATTGGTAAGAAAATTGGGAGCCCCACATGTTGTTGGTAGGGATGCAAAGTGGTGCAGCCACCATGGTAAGCAGTTTGACAATTCCTTACAAAATAATTGCCAAAGGCAACTCTAAACAGAGTTACCCAACTATATTCCACTTCTAGGTGTATAACCAAGGGCACTGAAAGCAGGGCCTCGAACAGGTATTCATACACCAATGTTCATTGCAGCATTAGTCACAACAGCCGAAAGGTGGAAAACACCCAAGTGTCTCTCAATCAATGAATGGGTAAACAAAATGTTGTCATACAACAGAATATAACTTAGCCATCAAGGAAATGATGTTCTGATACACATTACAACACGGATGAACCTTAAAAATATTATGCCAAAAGACATAAGCCAGACACAGAAGGACAAATACTGTATGATTCCTCTAACACGAAATATATAGAATAGGAAAACTCGTACAGACGAAAAGTAGAGCAGAGGTCACCGGGAACTAGAGGGCAGAGATGTGTGGAGGCAATGTGGAGTTACTGCTTAGGGCTACGGATTCTCTGTATGGAGTGGCAAAAGTTCTGGAAATTGACAGAGGTGAGAGTTGTATGACGTGTAATTAACGCCACTTAATTGCACACTTCAAAATTGATTAAAATGGTACATTTTATGTTTCATATATTTCACCACAATTTAAAAAATTATAATCAAAGGCAGCAAAAAACACTGAACACTTTGTGGGTGAACTGTGTGGTATGTGAATTATACCTCAATAAAGCTCCTAAAAAATGGGCGACGGATTCGAATGGACATTTTTTCCAAAGAGGGTAAACACATGACCAACAAGCACATGAAAAATGCTCAACATTATTAGTCTTTAGGGAAATGAAAATTAAAACCACTATAAGATATCACTTCACACCCACTAGGGTTGCTGTAATTACAAAAATAAAAACCAACAAATAAACAAAACCCCAGACAATAGCAACTGTTGACAAGAGTGTGGAGAAATGGGAAGCCTCATGCGTTGCTGGTGGGAATGCAACATAAGGTAATCACTTCGGAAAACAGTTCATCAGTTCTTCAAAAGTTAAACAGTATCATTTGACCCAGCAATTCTAATCTTAAGGAGTCGTGTGTGCATGTGTGTGTGTGTAATATCCAAGATCACTGAAAACATATGTTCACACAGAATTTGTACAAAAATTGTCCTAGGAGCATTATTTGTAAAGCCCCAAATTGGAAACAACTCCAATGTTCATCAATTGATGAAGGAATAAATAAATAAGTCTGGTATATCCTTATGATGGGATATTATTTGACCATAAGAAAGGAAAGAAGAACTGATACATGCATGCTGCACCTTGAACGAACATTGAGAACATGCTGAATGAAAGAAGGCAGACACAGAAGTCACCGTGTTGTATGATTCTCTTTATATGAAGAAGTATCCAGAATAGGCAAACCCACAGGAAAAAAAAGGTAAATTTTAATGGTTGCCAGGAGCTGGGCAGAGAGGGGGAAGGGCAGTGAATGTAAATATGTGTTTGATTTTTAAGGAGATAAAAATATTCTAAAATTAGAAATAGACTTCCAGGAAGTCCAGGAAGCTCAGACAGTCCCAAAGAAGTTGGACCCAAGGAGGAACACACCAAAGCACATCATAATTACATTACCCAAGATTAAAATGAAGGAGAGCATTCTAGAAGCAGCAAGGGATAAGGGGACAGTCACCTACAAAGGAGTTCCCATCAGACTGTCAGCTGATTTCTCAAAAGAGACCTTACAGGCAAGAAGGAGCTGGAAAGAAGTATTCCAAGTCATGAAAGACAAGTACCTACATCCAAGGTTACTCTTGTCCAGCAAAGCTTTCATTTAGAATGGAAGGGCAGATAAAGTGCTTCTGAGATAAGGTCAAGTTAAAGGAGTTCATCATCACCAAGCCCTTATTATATGAAATGTTAAGGAGATTTATCTAAGAAAAAGATAAAAAATATGACAGTAAAATGACAGCAAACTCACAGATATTAACAACCACACCTAAAACAAAAACAAAAATGAACTAAGCAGACAAGTAGAACAGGAACAGAACCACAGAAATGGAAATCACATGGAGGTTTAGCAACAGGGGAGTGGGAGAGGGGGAGGGGGAAAAGGTACAGAGAATAAGTAGCATAGACGGTAGGTAGAAAATAGACAGGGGGACTTCCAGCCAAGATGGAGGCGTAGGCAGACACACTGTGCCTCCTCGCACAACCAAAATTAAGGACAACAAAGATTTAGAAACAAGAAAACAACCAGAACTCAGAAAATCGAACTGTTTGGAAGTCCAACAACCATTCATACAGACCGGTAAGAGGGGCGGAGTCACGGCAGGAAAAAGTGGAGGTGCGGAAGGGCACGCAGGCAGCAGTGGCTGGCAGCCCCCAGGGGCACAGGCGGCGACAAGCAGACCCCGGACCCGGGGCGGCAACTGTGCAGAACCAGTGAGGCCGCACAAGGTGGCTGGCTGACCGGGTGGTCCCACATTCACGCGCAGATAATCCAGGCAAAGGGGAAGCAGTGGAAAGGAGTGGAATCCGAGAGTGAGGGAGCAAGCGCCATTGTCTCCTCTCAGACCCCGCCCCCACGTACAGCGTCACTACCCAGGGACTGGGCTGTCCCACCCTGGGGAACACCTAAGGCTCCACCCCTCACTACGTAATAGCTGCGACTAGACAAAACAAACAAACAAACAAACAAACAAAAAACCCAGAAATGAAAATGGCTCAAACCGGAGAACAAATCAAAGCCCCAGAGCCAATTTATCTAAGCGATGAAGAGATTGCCAACCTATCAGATGCGCAATTCAAAACCCTGGTGATCAGGATGCTCACAGAATTGGTTGATTTTGCTCAAAAATTAGATGAAAAAATGAAGGCTACAATAAGTGAAATGAAGAAAGATGCATGGGGAACCAACAGAGATGGGAGGAAAACTGGGACTCAAATCAATGGAGTGGAGCGGAAGGAAGAAAGAAACAGCCAAATAAAAAAACAAGGAAGAAACAAGAATTCAAAAAAATGAGGAGAGGCTTAGGAACCTCCAGGACATCTTTAAACGTCCCAACATCCGAATTATAGGGGTACCAGAAGGGGAAGAAGAAGAGCAACCAGAGGAAAACTTATTTGAACAAATAATAAAGGAGAACTTCCCCAATCTGGCAAAGGAAATAGTCTTCCAGGAAGTCTAGGAAACTCAGAGAGTCCCAAAGAAGTTGGACCCAAGGAGGAACACACCAAGGCACATTATAATTACATTACCCAAGATTAAAATGAAGGAGAGAATTCTAGAAGCAGCAAGGGATAAGGGGACAGTCACCTACAAAGGAGTTCCCATCAGACTGTCAGCTGATTTCTCAAAAGAGACCTTGCAGGCAAGAAGGGGCTGGAAAGAAGTATTCCAAGTCATGAAAATCAAAGACCTACATCCAAGATTGCTCTATCCAGCAAAGCTGTCATTTAGAATGGAAGGGAAGATAAAGTGCTTCTCAGATACGGTCAAATTAAAGGAGTTCATCATCACCAAGCCCTTATTATATGAAATGTTAAAGGGACTTATCTAAGAAAAAGAAGATAAAAAATATGAACAGTAAAAGGACAGCAAACTCACAGGTATTAACAACCAGACCTAAAACAAAAGCCAACTAAGCAAACCACTACAACAGGAGCAAAAACACAGAAATGGAGATCACATGGAGGGTTAGCAATAGGGGAGTGGGAAGAGGAGAGAGGGGGACAAGGTACATAGAACAAGTAGCACAGACGGTGGGTAGAAAGTAGACAGGGGGAGGGCAAGAATAGTGTGGGAAATGTAGAAGCTAAAGAATTTATATGTACGACCCATGGACATAAACTAAAGAGGGGGAATGTGAGTGGGAGGGGTGTGCAAGATGGAGGGAAGTGAAGGGGGGAAATGAGACAACTCTAATAGTATAATCAATAACATATAAAAAAACTGAAGCATCAAAAATTATTCTAAAAGTAGATAGTGGTGATGATTGTATTTTATGATATGCGAATTATAGCTCAATAAATTTTGTATTTTAAAAATCACTTTAATTCTATATTTGCCTATTTTCCCCTTTTTAGTCAAGTCTTGCTTTGTATATATTGAAAGTATGCTATTAGGAACAAAAAATTGAATTTTTATGTCTTTCTGGCATGACGACCCTTTCATTTTTATGAAGTATCACTCTGTATCTGCAGTAATATTTTTTGCTTTAAAATCTATTTTGACTGATGGTGGCATACCTACATCCTGTTTATTTTTATTAGGTTTGCATTGCATTTCTTTTTCCTCACTTTTATTTTCAATACTTCTATATGCTCAAATTTACATTGTATCTCTTACAATCAGCATAGTTTTTTCTTTGTTTTACTCAGTCTTTGTTTTTTAATTGGAATTTTGTTTGATTTATCCAGTCTTTGTTTTTAATATTCCATTTAAATTTAATGTAATTACTAATTTGTTTGGGTTGAAATTTACTGTTGTGCTATGTGTTTTTTAAATAAAAACACATAAGTTCTCTCTTTTCTATGTTGCTTGTTTTCTTCATTCTTTTCTTCTTTTGGGTTAAAATTTTATAATTGTTTTGTTTTACCTTCTATGATTTTGTTTTTACACATTCTTTCATTATTCCTTTAATGTTTTTCTCAAAGGATGCAGTATATAAACTTGATTTTAAAAATCTGATATAAGCATAATTATATAATATAATATAGTACATATCATTACATAAACTATAACATAACCTAACACAAAAAATGCAAGAAGCTTAAAACATCTTGACTTTATTTAATACCCTTATGACTTCTGTGCTTTGGCATCTCATATTTTGCTTTCTATGTGTTTTATACCCCATAAGACACTGTTGTTATTATTTATACAGTCAACATTAGTTTGTTTCTCTAAAATTTATCTTCGCTGTTGCTCTTCTTGCCTTCCCGAATCTCCATGCTTCTGTGTGGGATCATTTTTCTTCAGTCTGAAGAACATTATTAGCATTGTTTTTTCAGTGTGCATCAGCTGTCTAAAATGTCTTTATTTTGCCTTTGTTTTTGAAATATATTTTGATCTCAGTTGCCAGTTAGAGTTTCTATTCTACCATATTTTACTTTAAAAATCTGTATGTGACTCCTTCTGCTGGTCTCAAAAACTGCTCCAGTTGAAGGGGTTTGGTGTCTGCCACGGACAGATTGCAGACTGGAAAACATTGCTATGGAATTGCCCCCCGAGCATCCAGATTCCAGGCCACCCCAAAAAGTTACGTAAAGTTTCTCACAGTGAAGAATCTCCCACAAGCTTGCCAAGACACTAAGCACCCCTACAAAGAAGCTCTTTGGAATAGTCATTGAGTCCTCAGCTTCCCGGACTCCCCAGGCTGGGTCTGAATCACCCTTGAAGGGTTACGAGAAAGTTTCTATCCAATAAAGGAAGCAGAAATCAGCCTTCTCATGCTGCTGCTCCAAGCACAGGATTGAAAAAATACGGACTTAGGAATTCACAACTTGCAAAATCATCGAGCAGCCTCAGCTCTCAGGACTTGAGTACAGCCAGTTGGAATCAGGCTGAGGCAACTATGGAATTCTAGGATTCACTCATGCTTTAAGCATTTGTTGAGTGTCTACTCTATGCCGGGTGTTTGGAATAACAAGGTGTTCATCTCGGTCACTGAGGAGACTTCCCTTGAAGCTCATGGTGTGACCCCAACAGACCTCCCTCTTCCCCGAGCACTGTTGGGTGAAAACACCAACTTCGTCTCTGGGCCTCTCCTGTTGTTTCACTGTCCGCCGATAATCCAAGCCACCTGCTGCAGGACTCCATGTATTTCAGTTACTCCAATGCTCTCAGTCAGCTCAAAGTCAAGGGCTGGAGTACTGGGAGCTTCTCTTCCATTCATTCAACCACTATTAATTGCCTATCGATTAATTTTCAGGAACTGCTCCAGGTTTTGAGATATAGATCCTACCATCATTGAACCTTGTGGAATAAGGATGATGGATAACAAACAAGCAAACAAATCTCTAATTTTAAGTCACAGAGTGGTAAGGTTCTGAATAAGGGTGACCAGAAAGAGAAACTGAATGTGACGGTGTCATCTTAGAGAGTGAGGTCAGTACAGTGTTCTCTGAGCAGGTGAGATCTGAGCAAAGATCTCAATGAATTGAGAAAGGAAGTCATGAGAAAATTTGAGGACAAGCGCTTCCAGACGGAGGAAGAGCTAATAACAAAGTCTCATGATTGGAGCCTGCTTGGCTCATTCGCAGGGAGACAGAGGCCAGTGTGGCTGAGGCACGGTGAGCAGGAGGGGACTGTGGGGATATTAGGTCAGGCAGGTGGTCAGGATCCAGAGCACAGCCCCAGGTGTCAAACCCATGTCCTTAAGATGATTTGAATAAGTGAATTACTAATTTAATGATCAGAAATAAATGTTTATCTTTCTATTTTTATAGCTAACATATAGTTTTATTGCTCCAGGGTTTGCTTTTTATTTCCTCCTGAGTTTCTTAATCATTAAATTAAAAGTCTGAACATGAGCAAATGTAATCCAAACTGAAGCCCCAGGGAACGGCATGGATGCTGGGGTTCCTTTGGAGAGTTCTGAGACAGGCAGTAAGAATGAGAGTAGTCAGCAGAAGATGGATTTGAGGGGGCGGTGGCAGTAGTGAGGAAGCTTATGGGAGGTGGCAGAGGACAGCAGTGCCAGCAAGGGGGCCCCTGCGGCGTTCCAGGCGAGAGATGGTGAGAGCCCGACCTCGCTTGCTGGTGCAAGAGTAGGGGTGGGGTTGGGGGGAAGTGGGCCGAAGAGATGCTCCCAGCTCCCAGAGCTGTCCATGCATCGGTACCTGTGGGAGGGCCCCTTCCTCTGTCTAGATTGTTGTTCTTCCGCACCCGCCCTCTCGTCCTCCTCACCCTGAGAATCTTCAGCCCAGCGAAGCCCTCTTTTGAAGCTGACTTTAGATGCCCTTCCTGTTCTCCCTCATAGTTCCCCGACTGTCTGGGAAAGATGCTTTTTTGTGTCTCTTCCCATTTCCCTTCCTGGAAAAACTGCAGGGACTCTGGCCCCCTTTTCCCTGCACCCTCAGCACTCCCAGGGATGCTCAGTGAGCATTTGCTGTTCCCGTTCCCCCTCACGTTGTGATTTTTAAACAGAAGTTGCTTAAGCCCCAGGAATGCTTGTTTTCATTAAAAGCCACTCATCCCTTGTAATTACAAGGTCCCGGGTTTTCAGCCCTGTCGACATTCTCTTAATTTCAGAGCAGCGTGTAACCCGTAACAAGAATACGTCCCCCTGCCCGGACTTCTTCCTCCAGAATTAATGTTTCTAAGGCGAAGCTGGCTTTGGTGCCCAGTTACCAGGTTACGGTGTTTTGGCCTCTATCCTTGAAAACTTGTAATTTACTGATTTTGATATTTACGTTGTGTCCCATTACAAGATGCGTAGATAACAGAGTCAGGCCTGAGATTAAGAATGCTTGGAGAACGATCCTAATAATGAAAGCAGCTCCTTGGGTAGCACGGTGGGCCCATTTACTCTGGGAGTTTATTGTGTATAAATATACTTTAACAAATCACATCCCTGTCAGGCCGGGACACCCCAAATGGGAGTGCCTTTCAGGTTGCTCCAAGAAGACAATTACTGATAGCAAGACCAGTGAGTGGGGAGGAGACAGTATATCAAACCCACAACAAAGAAAAATGTGAAGGCCAGAAAGAGAGGCCCCGTCGGCGGAGCGGGCACGGCCGATGCCTTTCATCAGAGATACTGGCTCTCAGCTCGAATCCCGGCATTCTGAGAGCAGGATGGACTGAGGCATGGCAGAAAGAGGACTCTCGTGTGGGAAAGATAGCAGACCCCGCAGGCACAGGCTTTGGCATCAGGAATATCAATGTTACCATTACTACTAATAATACTGTCAAAAATGAATAAAGGAAACCTCATTTAAAGTGGAGTCAGGAAGCCCTGAAGGGGTAGCTCTCATCCACTGCTACCCAGACCCCAAACAGGAGGAAGGAAGGATTTCTTTCCGCCCAGCGAAGCACCTCAGTCTTCACCTGGACCTCTATAGTGGGTTGCCTTCAGGTTTGGCCCCCTGGTTACGGCCCCGCCAGTGAGAAACGGCCACACCCTTCAAAATGGACCCTTTCAACTTCTTATTCCACTATGAAAAGCAGCCCCTCTCCTCAGTTCTTCAGACTTACCCATGGTTCACCATGGTTTGTTTGTCCTAAATTGCAATTCCTCTGCTTTTGCTAATAAAACCATTATGCTGGTAAAAAGAGCTGGCTATTTTGTTTAAAACAAACAAACAAACAATATTAACAACAACAACAATAATAATAGCAAACACCTATGTAGGGCTCAGGCATTAGTCTAAACATTTTACATATATGAACTCATTTAATTCTCACAGCACCCCAATGACATGGGTATGATTATTCTCCTCACGTTACAGAGGAAGAAACTGAGGCATTGAGGGATTACGTGAACATGCCCAGCGTGACATAGGCAGTGGGTGGTGGAGGCAGGAATCATACCAAGCAGTCTGGCTCCTCAGTCAATTTTCTTAACTACTCTGCTTATCAGCCATTCACCTAGGCCAATTCATTTAAGGTCCTTAAGTTAAAGTTATCTCCACTGTATAACAGGGATGATGACACTCACATTGCAGGGTGATTTTGAGAGGTCAAATAGCAAGCACTCTATAAATAGTAGAAAAGAATCAGAAAATAGGGCAGTGAAAAGAATCCTGAACTCATAGATCTCATAACAGCTTTTGAGTGCGAGCAAGAGAAGCTGACTGACTCACCTAGGCAAAAAATGGAATTTGTTGAGGAGCTATAGAATATCTTAAGCTGAGCTCCCATCTGAGATGATCTGAGAAAACCATCTCTCAGATCACGATTGTTTGCAGGACATTCACTGGAAATTGCTCTTGGCAACAAAATCCATGAGGGAGTGAGGGCAGCAGGATTGGGCAGAAGGAGCTGAGCTTGATCCCGTAGGGATGACCTTTCACAGTTGTCCCAAGGGAGACCACACGAGGGAGGGTACACAGCTTTGGGTGAGGTAGCACTTATGAGCAAAAGGCAGTTCTTGGGATGGGACTTATCTGTGGCCAGCAGCAGGCAGCTGAGGGAATGAGCGTCTCAGTCCTATAGTAAATGCATCAAAGCACTCAATATGGGAGGCAAAGCATGGACTTGAAGCAACGCTGAACAGCCAGTCTTAAGATAGAAGTGGCCCCACCGCACTGGGGAAGCAACGGACAGATGGAGAATCTTTCTGGAGTCATAATGTCACTTTGCTGAGCCCTTTCATTTAATGTTCAAACTCCAGGTAGAGAGTGCTTAGACGGGCCTATTGGGTTGCATACCCACCTCTTGGCCAGGATGGATAGAATCTGTGATCAAAAGTTCTACTGAAACTGGAGTCAGAGTAAAATTTTAGTATAATTAACAGAAGAAGAAGAAATAGATCCTAGGTGGGCAAACCAACAGTATCTATCATACCTCAAACTCAGAAGGCTTGGGGAAAATTGCTGGATAGATTTAGGGTTTGAAAGTTTACAAAAAGCCTTGTTATGTCCATCCTCATAGACTGTCCTTTTGAAATTGACTTGAAAACCGCTCCCATCAAGAGATGGAGACAATTTTTCCTCTGTCCTGAGTCTGAGCTGGTTTTGTGACTTGCTTTGACCAGTAGGAGCAGTGTAAGTGATGAATTGAGACCTCAGAGATCCTGAGTCCTTCCACTCCCCTGGAATTTTGAGCAGCTGCCGCGTGCCTAGGCTTCGACTAACCAGCTGCAAAAAGACAAGAAAGAGTACGTGCAGCAGGGATGAGCCACCTTCACTCATCAGGGGCCATGAGAGACTAGCCACCTCCCAGCTGACTCTGTGTCTAACCGCACATGCAGGAGTGAGCCCAGTCAGGACCACACGAGCCCAGCCGCAAATCCTGACCCACGGAACAATGGATATGTGGTCATGGCCACTCCATTTTGGGTGGTTGGTTACTTACCAAATGCTAACAGATACAGGCTACTAATATACTGTGGGACGTTTAGTGAGGAACACGCTCCCTCAGAAGTTTCCTACTGAAGAATGAAGGGACTGAAGACATGAGAATCCTTTGGCCAGTTAGGTCATGAATCTGAGAAGGCCAGGAAAGGGGCTATGCCATCAGAAAGCAGAGCCTGCAGGCTGCCGCGTCCCTAGCATAGAGGGGCCGCTGAGCTGAGAGCTCTTCAGGGTCTCGGATGGGATGTGAAAAATCATCAGGGGAGGGTGGGAAAGTGACAGTGGCGCTGATGCAGATATGCTGGCGGGTCAATGAATCGCGGCTAACACACAGCACGGTCCGTGGAGAGGGAGGGCACACGACTGTTTTCCTCTTACCTGTGGCTGCGTGACCCCTGCACCAGTCCGCCCTGGCGGTTACTGAGGAGGAGGATTAGGCACGCCTTCTCGCAGCCCAGGCTTTGTCATCCAGATTGGTACCTCTCTTCCCGCACATCTGCTTTTCCTTAACTGGTGGCAAGGGTGCCGAGCTGAAGAGGCAGTTAATCTCAGATTCCTTGCCACATCCAAGTCCAGACCAGCAGTTTAATTCTTAAAAGAGGCTTATGGTCCAGAATGAGCTGGTATGTATGTGGTGCATGTGGTTTTTAGTTAATTAGTTAGTTGGCTTTTCCATTTTTCCAAGTCTAAGAAATGATCTTTCAGTTCTTGCCACGATTATTGAAAGCATGTTCTGTATCATGCGTTGTATCAGTTGCTTTCATGCATATTATCTTATGATTATCCCCATTTTCCAAATGGAAAAGGAGACTCATGGAAGGGTATGTAACTTTCCCAAGTTCATCCAGCTTATAAGAGGCAGAGTCAGAACAAGCATCAAGGTTTTTGAAGCCTAAAGGGTTCTTCGTCCTGTTGTGGGTAACCGACCAAGCCAGGGCCTTCCGCCTGAGCTGTGACCACTGTTACAGAAAGATGTGTTTCTGAGTCTGCCAAGGAGAAGCGCCAGATGCCTAAAGTGAAAGGCAGCTTATCTGCAAGCAGAGTTTGAGAACCTGACGTTGTTATAGAACCAGAGGACCACAACTTGTGTTTGTTAATGTATGCAGTTGATTTCATGTGGAAAAAAATACTTGGTATTTTATCATGTTCCCACAAGTTATATATACTGATTTATTTTCATGATACAATTTTGAAGGGACACAGATTTCTGGAAACCTGCCCCTGAAATCACGGCTCATGTTTAGCCGGCATGGCCCAGAACAGCTGCGCTGGCTGTCAGACACTGAACTAACGTAATTCCGGAGTGGGCAGAATGCTCTTGCCCTGAGCCTTCGGAATAGCAGCCCCATGCCCCCCCCCCCCCCCCCCCCCCCCCCCCCCCCCCCCCCCCCCCCCCCCGCCGCCTCAGCTATACTGTACCCTCCCCTGGGATCCCTCGCCCTCTTCCCCACAACCTAGCACCTACAGGGTTAACGCAGCGCAGGACCTGGCTCCTCCCCGACTGCCTGCGGGGCCTCAGCCCCAAGTGCTAAGGTCTCCCTAGCGTTCCTCTTCTCTTCTCATGGGATTTCAGAAAGATCTCTGACAGGGCTAGACTCAAGGATGGGCTGGAGCGGGCAGACTGATGGACAGGCAATTCTGTGTTCTGGCACTTTCTCTGTCCTTTACCACAACCCTCAAAATCTACCTGTCTCATGTCCTACCCACTTAGGGATCATGCTCTGCCTCCCATGGGGAAAAGATCCTTTCCCGAAGAACCCTGGTACTCTAAAATGTCCTGTGAATGAAAAGGTTCTGTGGTCATGTGGGGTCGTGACGCTGGGGGCTATACCCTTCTTCTGGACCCTCATGTATTTACAATGTAAAGGCTCTGAAAGGACCCGAGATAAAGAAATCCACTTTGTTTAATCCAGCCTTTTCTAGTCATGGAATGCCAGCCACCTTCCCTCTCCTCCCCTTATGGCTATTAAATTGCTATTTTCCCACACTGGAGGCTGGGGACATACATAAAGCCTTGAGGAGCGAGGATGAGGGGGTAGGGAGGAGAGGGAAGAGGGACAATCTGCTGACCGTGTGCTTGCTGAACGAGGTAGGGACGGCGGTGAGGTACAGAGACAGAAGCAGAAAAGCGTGCGAGAGAGCATGTCGCTGGCTCTCGCAGACGTGGCTACAACCGACTCTGAATCCTGGGCAAGTGCAGAGAGGAGGGCCAGCCAGCAGCTGGCAGTCTCCCCGGGATTTCTGGGAGACCTCCGGGCAGATCTTAATCTTCTGGTTGAGAGCTGCATTCCCCTTCTAGCTCCGTAATTTTCCAGCTGCGTAACTTTGAACACGTTATTTAAATTCCCTGGGCCTCTCCTTCTTCAGTTCTAAAGATTAAACGAGACAAACGAAGTAAATAATCTGAAACTTACAAGTGCATCGTAGCCACCTGGAGGACTTGTTAAGACACAGAGTTCTGGGCCCTGCCCCCAGGGTTGGACTCGGTAGGTCTGGAACAGGCTGGTGAATTCACACTCGTGACTAGTTTCCAGGTTGGAGTGCGCTGCTGGGGGGACCACACTTTGAGTGGCATGATGTAAGTTAACAGGCTCTGCCATTTGTAAAGTGTACATCTTAATTAATTTAAATTACTTTATCTTTTCTGTGTTAAAATAATGGCATGTTCATGGGACAGCGTTTATCTCTTACCGCTTCTGTGCTTCACGGCGGCAATGCTTTTGTTTCTGTGCGAGAAGACTGGTCCCCATGGTAGAAGTTTCAGGACAGCATCTGGGGACCCGGCAGCCTCTATAACACAGCGCGGGCCGGCATCTCACCGATGCTCCCCCGAGAGGGCAGAGGTCATCTGCCATCTCCAGAGGACGCACCCTGACTGACGCATCGCTTTGGGTCCTGCGTTCTATGGCACTCCGGTTCCTCAAGATGTCCTGTGGAAGAACTTTTGTGATTATACTCCCTTGGATATGCTCTCTTTCCTCTTTGAATTTCACAGTACCGACTAATGCGCACAGATGCGGAGCAGTCCTGCAGAAAAGTAACCTACTCAACTTCCCGGAGGCCGTGTCGTGGTTAGACGCACAGGGTCTAGACCCATACGGTCCGATAACTAACCACATGTGGGTATTTCAACCTAAACAGTTAGATTTACATAAAATTAAAAATTTATAGTCCCGCTAGTCATATTTCAAACATTCAATGACCATCTGAGACCGCTGTTTACCTTTTGGACAGTGCAGACATAATGTACAGGGCCTGGCAGAAGTACGGCCTGCTTGAGTGTGGTTGGTAGGGTAATAATATGAGTGTGATAATTTATAGTTTTAATTTGAACATTTCACCTAAAACGTCATATGGTGTGCTTCAGTGTGGTATTGTTATATTGCGGAATTACATGCTTATGATTGTGTAATAAAAAGGAGCATTATTTGTGCCAGACCCCCCATTTCCTGCTTTGCAGAAAGTTCTATTGGACCCGGACGCAGGGTTTCCAAACCCAGCTCTGGGACTTAGCAGCTCTGTGAACTCACACAAGTTCTGTAAACTCTTGGCGCCTTCCTTTATCTATAAAATAGACTTAATAAATGATTCATACTTCACAGGGTTGTTGTGAAAATTAAACGAGTTAATACACTTGTATGTAAAGTACCTAGAATAGGATCTGGCACAAAGAAATTCCTCAATAAATGTTGCTCACTATTATAATTTGTTTATTATCGTTCCTCAGTGGATTTTGACTTGGAACCCTTGGTCTGCATAATACCATTCCTCTCATGGACCTGAGCTCTTCTTAGCATTTCTCCCATGCTTTATTATGCTAAAAGACTCTGTCTTTTCTTTTCTTTTTAAAAAATATTGTATTTATTTATTTTTAGAGAGAGGGGAAGGGAGGGAGAAAGAGAGGGAGAGAAACATCAATGCATGGTTGCCTCTTGCATGCCCCCTACTGGGGACCTGGCTTGCAATGCAGGCATGTGCCCTGATTAGGAATTGAACCAGTGATAATTTGGTTTGCTGGCTGGCACTTAATCCACTGAGGCACACCAGCCAGGGCCTGCCCTTTCTTAATCTTTCCTTGAATGACTACTTTCTCTTCTCTAAGTGAGATAAGAGCCAGGCAGGGAGAAAGGGGTGAAGAAGATAGAACATCCTGCCACATAGCCTGCTCCTTCAGGCTCTAAGAAGCCTGGCAGATTGGAAGAGTTTCATGTGGGCAGAGCGTGGAGAACCGAGGACAAAGGGAAGGAGGTGCTTGGAGCGGGGAGATCACCAAGGGTCTTCCAAACTGTGGTGGGAAACTTAGACTCGTCCTGAGGAGAGTCTAAGGGTGTCGGCTGCATAAGGTGTGATTGGGTCTACACTTGAGAGGGAATACTCTTGGGCTGTGCTGTGGAGAAGAGTTTTGAGGTCCAGGGAAATCTGTTTAATTGGGTCCCAGGAAGACCCATCAGGAGGCTGGCTGGGAAATAATGGTGGTGATAGTGGAATGAGAGGTATTGACAGATTCAAGAGCTACAAAAGAGATAAAACAGATAGGACTTGGGACTGATGGTTGTTCACGGTGAAGAAATGAAAGAATAAATACAACTCGGATTTCCATCCTGGGCAGTGGGTAGGTGGTGGTGACATTTCTAGTGACTGGAGATACAGAGGGCTGAGCGTATGAGCCAGGAGAGGATGATGAGCTCAGTCCTAGGACTGGGGAGTAGGACATTCCAATCGATGTGTCCAGGAAGCCACTGGATCTATGAGGCTTAATGTCCCAAGCAATCAGCTTTCCCACTCATTGTCTTGGAGGGGTGGGGAAAGTCAGAGAGTTACAGTGGTTGTCAACTGGGGGAGATGTGCCCCCCCTCCACGGAACACAACAACGTCTGGAGACATTTTGTTGTGAGTAGAGGCCAGGAGTGCTACTAAATTCACTACAATGTGCAGGACAGTTCACAATAAAGAATCATCTGGCCCAAAATGTCAATGGTGCATTAGGAGAAGCTGGGGGCCCGGGTGGTCGCCGTGTTTGAAGCAGCATAGTTGTTGCCAAGAGCATGAACTGGAGTGTGAGAGTCAAGGCGGAACCTTGGCTGCCACCACTCCACAGGCACATAACCACTGACTGGAGTGTTACTTAAATGACTGGAGCCCCAGTTGCCTTGTTTATAAAATGGGGCTGCTGATGGCAGGTGGGTACAGTCACATGATGCCTGGCTTACAGTGAGCATGTAGCTCAGAATGGCTGGGCTGCTTGGGGGCAGGGCCAGGATCCACCGACTCAGTAAAGAAATGGTGAGTGCCTGCTACGTGCCAGACACTGTGCCAAGCATGGGGTAGGATGGCAAACAAGGTGCAGCCCCGCCCTTCATGGTTCCCATGCCACCCTCCCCCTCCACACACCATCCCAAAATCTATCAGAAAAAAATATTAGCCCCTCCGCAGATCCTGCTCGTGCATCCAGTTGGCAAACAGGATTGTCCAAAAGCAGCTCCTCATCTCTCCCTGCCAGCTGAGCGTTTTTTCTCAGGGCGGAGAGGATGATGTTGGTATTTTGGCCGCAGACTTAGCCTAGAGAAGGAAGGAAGACGTTCCTCCCTGTGCTCTCACCTCTGCCCTGTGCTCAGAGCTCCCGGGAACCTGACAAATTGGCACCCTCTTCTCTCCTGCAGCCTCTGCTGGTGTGGGGGAGTTGCTCAATCTTGGCCTTCATTTGTGAAACCAAAGCAGAACAGAACTTCAGACTTACCCTCCTGTGGGGATGACTAAAGGCCCCCTGGAGAGAGGGCTTGCCTTCTCTCCTACCTGTGGTCCCACAGCCCCGGGGCTCATCAGCCTCAGGAGGGACAGATGTCAGTGCTACAGTGCAACTTCTGGTGGGAAGAGGAAGAGAGGGGACAGAAACTGACATTCAGTGAGCATCTACGAGCTGGGTGACATTGGGAAATTGCTTAACCTCTTGGAGCCTTAGTGGCCTCATCTAAAAAAGTGGTCATGCCTGGCTTATAGAGTTGTTCTAAGATTAAATGACATAAGGCACAGTGTCTGGAATGTAGTATATGCTCATTTATTAATTCAACAACTACTTATTGAGTTTCTTCTCTGTATCTGGCTCTGTTTTAGGCAATGGGGATTAACAGTGAATAAAACAGACTAGAATTTCCCCCTTCATGGAATTATCTTTTATTGTCTAAGAATCCGGGCTATTTAATATTATTTGATAGGCATATATAATGCTTTGTTTACTTCCTACCTATGTACACATAAGTATAAGTGTGTATATGTATGGATATACTTATGTTCATATCTAGTTAATTATTATTCTCTTTTATTTAGATAAAGAAATTGCGATTTAGAGAACGGAAGTAAATTGTTCAAGTTCCCAAAATCAGAAGTGAGGGGGCTAGGAATGAAATCCAGGTCTGTCTGCCTCTAAAAATCTTGCTCTGTCCACTGTGCTAAAGTCAGATATATAATTAGATGCACCAAAGCCTCAGAAGTGGTAGCAGTAATTCGGAGATGGCGTGTTACCTTTGCTTTTCATTCAGCAGCTCTTGTCGCACAAGCGCTCTGTATAGGGAATAACAGAGACACTGATTCCAAGTGCGGCAATGAGCACTGCGGAACCTGCCGTGTGAGCCATAATTAATGGAGATGCCAACTGCCAACTAACCAGAAAAACTCCAGCATCGTAAATCTGTCCCTGGCTTCTCACAAGAACTGATGGATGAGGAATTCAGCTCAAATATTTAACAATCAATAATTCAAATACCTATCCAGCCATTTGCACATTGGCATGTTTATAAATATGAGGGCTACACTTGTATTTTACATGAAACTTCTTTAAAGTTGAATGGAAGGTATAGAAACAGCCCGCATTTCACAGGAAAGAGTCTGGGGGAGGCGATGGAAATATCTCCCCAGTCTTGGCTTAACTTGAATCTGTGGAGCTTCCAGCTACGATCACATACCATTGTTCATGTTCTTAGGTTGCTGGTGAGCAAATCCCCCACGAGTGATGTGTTGGAAGCCCCAGTAGTGCAGCTGGGGTGAGACGCCTGAGCCTGATCTCCTTTCCATCCTCAGCTCCAGGGATGAAACCTAATGCACAGCAGACAGGACAATGAATTATTCACGTGGAGCTTCCACCATCCCTCTGTCACCAGAAATGGGTCATCTCTCAGGCTGTAATTCAACCTCCTTCCTCCTTGCCCACTTCCTAACAGACAGCTAGGGACAAGGCTCGGTTCTGGGAAGACATTCAGCCCCCGTGGCAGGGCCGTGAGCCATGTGTGCCCGGATGCTGGAGAGAAGTACTGCTGTGTGAGTTTAACTGTTTTGAATAAATAAAGTCTAAGTCAGCATTGACAGCAATGATTTATCTGCACTTCACAATGATTGAATTTAGATGCTCCATGCACTCGCTGATTTATTAAACTGCTCTCCTCTCTGAGGGAGAATCAAAGCCCCTCCTTTGGCTCTAATGGATAGACACTTTGGAGGCACTTAGGGAAGCCATTGTTGATAAGACCTACTACTTAAAGGAGAACCCTGTCTCATATTGTCTGTGCACGGAAATAGCCTCCTTTACTGGGGTTTCCTTCACAGCCCATAACTCACCCTTTCCAAAGAGGGGTAGGGCTTTTGGCAAGCACCTCTGATGCTGTGGGGGGCTGAAGGGTCAGGCCTGAGCAGTGAGTGGGCTGCCCCTTTGTTTCCCTCCCCACTCACAGCCCGGCTGCATAGTCTGAGGTTCCCCAAGTTGAAGAGAGACCCACAGCGCTGGCCACTAGTTGCCTACACTCCCTGTTCACAGGTCCTACCTCCTCTTGGCTGTCCCTAGAAACAGTCCCAGCCAGGACCTTCACCGCTATCCTTTTCTCAAGATAATGCAGATTCTGAAACCCACCAATGGGGGCGGAGAGGAGAGAGGGGCCATGACATGAATCCAGGCCTGGTATGCCCACCATCCACATGGCTGGGAAGGGCTGTGGCATTTCACACTAGTAATTGACATTTCCAAGTGGCAGATGGCCCGTTAATAAAATGAATCCCAGGCAGCAGCATATCTGGGGTGGAATTTGGGCTCTACTCTTGGAAAACAAAACTAGCTGGTATGGAAAAAAAAGAGAACAGAGCAATGAAAACCAAGTTCTCCACGCAGATGCACCAGCTCTAGGTCTGTCTTAGATTTAGTTTTTAAGGACCATAGAGAAATGGATGAGGTGTAGGTCAGCAACTTTTGAAAAAGACAAAGGAAAAACAAAGCTAGTCCAAGATGATGATTAATGAATATCAGAAGGTATGATGTGTAGAATTTCTGGGAACTTGTAATAAAAGCCACAATAGTGGTAACTAACATGTGAACAGTTTGTGATCATTTGAAAGCATATTCATACCATTTTCATTGAGTGGGGTGGTACGGAAGGGGCGTCAGGAGAAGGATTCTGTTAGGGGTGGAGAGAAAATCTTACATCTTAATCATTAGAAACAAGGAAGTTATTAATATATTTAGGAGAAAGTGGACTAGTCAGTAAGACCTTATGGTGAACACCTGGGGTACACAGACCTGTGACTTCTCTCAAAGACAGGAAGAAATCAATGTAGATCATAAATCTCTGGCTGTCCATCTAAGTTCACAGTCTCTTCCCCCACCCCCCACCCCCATTGGTGTTGCTGCCTAGATGGAGCCTCAGGCAGGAGGAATTCCTCTCCCCTCTGTACCTGGGCGCGGGCTGAGAGCCAGTTGTAATGACTGCCCTTATTCTTGCTCAGGAAACTCGGGCCTGTTTGGAACTGAATGACTGAAGTGAAACGAGGAGCCAAACTTTTCATTTGAGGCTCATAATCATTCCAGGAAGTAAATATTATTATTATTAGTTCTGTCTTTAAAACAAGCAACCAGAGGTCACAAGGGGCTGAGAACCCTTCTCAAAGCCACAGATTTGTAATTTTTTTTTTTTTTTTCAGGGTAGAGATTTTAGTCCATGCCCTTCAGGCTCCTCACCCAAGTCTTTCCCTGAGTTCTAAAAAAAGAAAAAAAAAAAAAATCCGGAGGTGGGTGGGAGTTCCAGGGGGATGGGTGGGGGTGGAGAGAAGGCCAAATAAGTAGGACCTGGGGCCCCTGCCTTTGAATTAACCAGAACCATTTCCTCTCCTCCACACGGGATGATTCTAAGCATGATCTTAGAGAATGTGTGTTACTAAAAAACACTTGAAGTCCACAATAATAGACAAGTTAATTTTCCCTTCATTGATAACTGGAGGTGGAGATGAAATGAAAAATCAGAATGCTATCTGAAGATCTGGTTCTTATAGACATTAGCCATTTTTTTCACATAAATGATGCCTTTCACCAACCCAATACTAACATAAGCTGGAACGTGGGGCTCAAATCTACTACTGAATCTTACAGGTGGTAAGCTTTAAGAAGTATTGATTAAACGTAACCGAAAGTCTCAGGTGCGCTGGCAACTAGAGTTCATGAGTGAAGCAGACTGATGGTTGCCAGAGGAGGGGAGGGGTGTTGGGGTTGGAGTGAAAAAGATGAAGGGATTGAGAAGTATAGATTGGTATTACAGAATAGCCATGGCGATCTAAAGCACAGCCAAAGAAATACAGTCAATATATGGTAATAACTGTGTATGATGCCAGGTGGGTACCAGAAATATTGGGGGAACACTTTGTAAAGCATATGATTGTCTAACCACTATGCTGTACATGTAAGACTAATACAAAATAACAGTGAATGTAAAAAAGTATATGTTTTTATATATATTTGTATATATATAGTATATATAAAAGTATACTTCTGATTAAAAGAAAAAAGAGAAAGTCTCAAATACATTGGCCACTGTCATTCACGGATGAAGCCCCTGCTTGCCTCTCTCCAGGTCGGCAGAAGCTGGGCACTTACCTGGAACTCAGTCTGAGGAGAAAAAGGGTCGGAGTTAGATTGGGACCTTCTTGAAGGACAGAAATCTTTCAGCAGTTTGGCAATTACTATTGAAGAACCACTCAGGGAGAAGGCAGTTTTAAACACAATTAAGATTCTATTTTAAGGAAACACCAGAAACTGCCCATTTAATGCTCATGTTTGATCTACTGTGAAACAGGGAAGGGAGAAACTATTACAAATTTGCTAATACCATCAAAACTTATAAAGTGATAAAATAAGGCTACATGAAGAAAAGGCAGTCAGCCCAAGCACGAGGCATACTAATAGCTGTGAATATAGACAAGAGCAGAGAATTATTCTGAAAACTGGTGAGATGAATCTGACTGGTTTTTGGACACTCTGCATGGTGACCCTAGGGCACTCCTGGTCCTTGGTCAGTTGGGGTGATCTCCAAAGAGGGGACGTACACCCCAGGGGACTAGCACAGTGATTAGAACTCCTATTTGCTTTTATTTTTTATCTATTCAAGTGACTATTTTGTGATTTTTATAATGTCCATAATTTATTAGTATTGAAGTAGACAAATCTAATTTTAAATAAATACATAGCTATCTTTACTACCTAAACTCTTGCTGTCTGAATGCAAGAGCTGAACCAATACAGATGGATTTTAGGATGAATTTTTTGCCATCTGAACTCCAACTACTTGCTATTGGAAACTGGAGGACTGGGTGCGTTTGGATAACATACTGTTGCTCACTATTCAAATACACTGCATCTGGATAGTGAAGGATGGTTGTGTGTAATTGTGGAGGTGCCGGGTATTTTTTATTTTCTTAACTGAAATGCACGATGGAAAGAACTCAGGAGAACACCGCAGCAGATGACCACATCCGTAGGTCTGACTTTGTATTACAGGCGGACAGGACCTGAAATACCTGAGGCCATCTCTAGCAGCCCTGGATGAAGCACAGTGCTCCTTTTGAGTTCCTCTGTGGAGTGAGGCAGTATCTTTCTTGAGGATTAGGTTGTGATATCAGAGTATAAGATGAGAATTTCCTGTGGTCAAACTTTCCCTTAAAAATCCCTGAAGAAAAGACTATTTTGGAGATTGATGTACAATCTTTTAGTAAGTCCAATGCAGTCAGGTTTTTTCTTCAGTTTGGGGAAAAGAACTTACCATTTCTTAATTGAGCCCTAATGAAGATACCGGGTTGACCTTTGAGGCCATGTGTACCAGAAATTCCTGTGTTTAAGTGTTCGGGGTGATATACCTTATGAGAGGCTGGGGAGAAGAGAGGCCCCCTGGGAAAGGGCCAACTCCAGTCTCCCCATCCAAGCTCCCCCTGGGCTAGATGTCTTGAATGGAATGAGATGGAATCTCTCTACTACCATCAATGGAAGTCAGTTGAGTGTGGTGATGGCTGCCCCTCTCTGTGAATCTAGTAAAAACCATTGACTTGTATACTTTAACTGGGTGAATTGCATGGCATACAAATTATCTCTCAATAAGGCTCGTATTGTTTCAAAAGAAAGTAAAGTCACTCATTTCTAAAGAATAATTTTTCAAGAGATGAAGTCAGTACCCCTCAGACTCAGGCTACTCTCTGGGCCCCCACACTGCAGAGGTCCCTCTTTTTGTCCCTCCTGCAACTGCGCTCCCCCCACAGGCTGAGTGTCCACAGGGCTGAGGGGTCATGTCTACTGTAATCCTTCACTAGCTTTTATGGATCATGCTGTTGTACTAGGCACCCTGGAATTTCTGCCCAAATGCCCCTAATCTATTTTCATGGCTTGGAGAGTCTCTTTACCTGTCTATTTCCCAACGGCAATAGCGATGGCAGACTTCATCACAGGTGTATATACTCCTAATTTTGAGAGGTTATGCTTGGGGATACTCTTTGCCTTTGGGTTGGAGTGCAGATAGAGCTGGGACATTCATTTTGGGATGCTCAGACATGTGCACAAAAGTTCTGGCTTTGCAAAACTGAGCTAGGGGTAGGAAAAGAGGGGGGTTAGCCTTGAGCCAGGGTTGCCTCTCTGCACTCTTGTTCTAGGACCCCGATGTAGTGGAACATACCAGCCATGATAGAATGAGTTTTAAAATGTCCAAAAACATTGACCAGCAAGTATTAAATCAGTCAGGCTCTCTTTTATGTACTAAACATGATGCATTATATTATTTATTTCTTATAATGATGTGGGCTCTGTTATCACCTCAGCTTCCCTAATGAGATCACTGAAGCTTGCAGAAATTAAGAAAATAGTTGAGTCAAGAGTTTGGTAACTGTACAATCTGACAAAATCCCACCGAGCCGTACGGTCTCTGTAGGAATGCCTGGTCATAAATAAGATTGTTAGCAAGAAACAGGCCTCTGTTGCACTTCTAACAAATCTGAGAGTGATACAAAGAGAAAAAAATGTGTATCTTCCAGCAAAACAGTTGACTAAGCTCCTTCCATTTGAACAAGACTGGATGGTGCAGAACATGCGTGAGTATTGTAATACGAGTCCCATCTGTGGAGGATGTTCTCATCTTCTCTGTAGCCTGAAGCAAGGGGTGGTCAGTTGTTCCTTCAGAGATTAACCTCTCTGTATCAGAGATATGGAGATAAGGCTGCAGGGCAGGATGACTTACGCACACATGAATATGACTTTCTATATGTTACTAAAAATTTGTTTCACAAAGCATTCCTTCCATCTGAAAATTCAGTGCTCTTGTTGCTCAGAACTTATGGATATGCCTAGGGGTAGTTTGCTCAAGGTTGTAAATGAGACCTCCAAATTTACTAGCTCAAATTGGTTTTATAACAGCTGACTCAATTCTAGCATGGATTCAATTAAACACAGTTTATAATAAATGAATACCTGTGAGCATGTCCTATTATTAGGTAGCATCCCCATTCTACAGGTGGAAAGTCCAAGTCTTGCAGAAGTTGTATAAATTGGTAGGACTTTGGTTCTCCAAAGTGGTAGGTAGGACCAGAAATCAAATCAGCCCCCGTTGGAATTTGTTGGAGTTGGCATTTTTATAGATATAAGGTGCTATCATTTTCACAATCTCGTGTGACTTTTGTATTAATCTAGAGACTTGTATGGGAATAGGGGTCATTTGGTGGGTGCTTCCCCTCCTCCCGTTTCTGCACCCCCTTCTCCCAGAAATAGCACCCAGACCTTCGTTTGCAGGGGGAATTCCTTGTTGGGCTTAACTTCCCCCTCTGGAGGGTATGGCATCCAGCTCATCTCCAGAGGAGGCTCTGGTTGGCTTGAATTGCTCAGCTTGGCCCACTCAAGACACAAGAATTAGTCAGGATACACTTGTGACCCAGTTTGGCTACACACATGTGGGGCTACAGCTGCTGGGACTTTTGGGAAAGAAGTTTCTTCTTTCATCCATAGTAGCTACTGGAAGAGACCAGTCTTCTACTTTTGAAGCAAGCGTATGTGGAGGAGAGGCCTGAAAACACCACTGTAGTTTTTATTACCACAGGGGAGACAGCTGGGTGTCGGGGGAGGAGAACGGGGAGCTGACCCCCAGAGGAGGGCAGAGTGGAGGGAATGGCTGAGAAATGGAGACGGGGCCATGGTATTGTGACCTCCAGATCATTTCACACCTGCAAGTGTCATTTTTGGTTAATTTAGATTGAACTGTTACTGCAGGGACCATCTCCCTTCACTTTGCATGTGAGAAACCGAGGCTCAGAGAGGTTGAATAACTCCTCAGGTTTCCACAGCCAGAAAGAGCCTCGTCCGGGACTGAAATGCGTGTTTCTTTACTTCAAGTCTAAGACTTCTTTAGTGTTTTAAAACATGTTTTCTCCAAACTTGGATCAGAGCAATAGTTTTCCCTCTTTACCCAGGAAACAATAGGCAAACACCCACGCCACAGAAGATTTATGGAGGAAAGGCCAGAAGGCATTGAAGAGAACAATAAAGCCATTGTAACAGAGAGAGTTTTACCAAATCAAACGTAGCCAACAGAATTGGCAACGGCCAATCTTGGGCATTCAGAACAAGTTGTGTTACAAATATTCACTGATTTATTAAAAACCAAGGAGGCCATTTAAAACTTTTATGATTGGTAGGGGCCTCAACATAGTTTCATTAAAATGCCAAAATTTGTGGAGCAAGTGAAAAGTGTACAAAGGAGTTAAAGCATAAAATATTAGCTTTAGAATACACCTTAGACCTCATTTCATCCTCCCTCCCCCTAGTGGGGAAATCCCTGCAGCACACTTCTAACAGGTGGGCATCCTGCCCTGCTCCAGTACCGCTGGTGATGGGGTTCTCACTATCTCCTAAGGCAACTGGTTTTTAAAAATTCATAAATTTTATTATTTTTAATTCTTCGAGTGTTTTAAATTGTAGCTGACTTACAATATTGTATTAGTTTCAGGCACACAGCATAGTGGTTCAACATGTACATGCTGTACAACATGACCCCTACAGTAAGTCTGGTGACTACCCGTCCCTGCACAAAGTCGGTACAATATTGGTGGCTGTATTCCCTATGCTGTACAGTACATCTCCGTGACGTACTTGTTTTATAACTGAAGTTTGTATCTCTCAATCTCCTTCACCTTTTTTGACCATCCCCCTGCCTTCCTCCCCTCTGGCAACCATCAGTTTATTCTTTCTGTGTGTGTCTGTTTCTGTTTTTTGTTTGTTCATTTGTTTTGCATTTTTAGATTCCACATTTAAGTGAGAGCAAACAGTATCTGTCTTTCTCTGACTTTTTTCACTTAGCATAATGCCCTTGAGGTCCATTTATATTGTCTCAAATGGCAAGATTTCATTCTTGTCAGGACTGAGTAAAACATCCGTGGTGTGTGTTTGTGTGTTTATATATCATATCTTCCTTATCCATCATTCATGTATCGATTAACACCACCAGGCTGCTTTCATATCTTGGCTGTTGTAAATCATGCTGCAACGAACAGAAAGGCACATAGATCTTTTTGAATTAGTGAGTTTCTTTTCCGTTTTTTTTTTTTTTTTTTTTTTTTAGGATAAATGCCCAGAAGCGAAATTGCTGGGTTATATGGTAGTTGTATTTTGAAATTTTTGAGGATCCTCCATACTGTTTTCCATAGTGGCTGCACCAATTTATAGCCACTGTGCACGAGGGTTCCGTTTTCTCCACATTCTTGCCAACACTTGGTATTTGTTGTCTTTTTGATTATAGCCGTTCTGAGAGCTATGGCATGATATCTCGTCCTGGTTTTGATTTGTGTTTTTCTAATGATTCGTGATGTTGAGTATCTTTTCATGAGTCTGTAGGCCATCTGTATATCTTTGGAAAAATGTCTATTAAGATCCTCTATTTTTTGTTTGAAACTTTTTTGTGTTTTTGAGGTTAAGTTATATGAGTTCTTTATATATTTTGGATATTGACCTCTTATAAGGTATATCATTTGCAAATATGTTCTTCCATTAAGTAGGTTTCCATTTTGTTGGTGGTTTCCTTTGCTGTGCAAAAGTTTTTAGTTTAATATAGTCCTATTGTTTTATTTTTGCCCTTGGCCAAGGTGACATCCAAAAAAGTAGTGCTAAAATTGATATCAAAGAGTTTACTGCATATGTTTTTTTTCTAGGAGCCTTATGGTTTTAGGTCTTACATTTATGTCTTTAACCCACTTTGAGGTTATTTTTGTATGTGGTGAAAGAAAGTGGTTGAGCTTCATTTATTTTCCATGTGTCTGTCCAGTTTTCCCACCACCATTTTATAGAAGAGACTGTCTTTTCCCATTGTTTATCATTGCTTCCTTTGTCATAGATTAAGTGGCCATAAAAGTGTGGGTTTATTCTGGGCTTTCCATTCTGGTCCATTTGTCTGTGTCTGTTTTTGTGCCATCACCGTACTGCTTTGATTACTATAGTTTTGCACTATGGTTTGAGATCAGGGAATGGGAACCCTCCGACTTCGTTCTTTTTCATGATTTCTTTGGCCCAATTTTGTTTTTAAAGTACCCTGTAATCTGATTTATTTAATGAGAACAAGCATTTACCTTTATCTTAATAAAGGCAAGCAAAAGCGTTAATGTTGCAGGATAGTATTTTATATTATTGTTTAACTTGTTACTTGCTATATTTTAACTTTTTTTTCTCAGTATTTCCTGTTACCCTATAAACCTTCCTCTGATTTGGCAAACAGTTTGTGTGTTCTGTTTTCTACCTTGGAAGAGGTATGACTAAGCAGAACACAGAGAACAAAAGAAAATCAGGGCACAATTAATAGATTTAGGAAAACAGATGTAAAGCCAGACTATCCTGTTTTCAGAATGAAACAAGAGCAGCAGCAACAAAAATTTCTCTGGACTGGAGAAGGTAAAATTCACAGGAGAAACCCAAAGAGCTTCAATATTGTGGGGTACCTAGAAATATACCCTGCATCCTGCCCCACCTTAGATCAAGCCTTGGGTGAGAGGGAGAGCAGAAATTCCTGACAGGCTTGAGGAAATCTGTAGCCATCTCCCCTTTTCTCAGGAGAGTCTGTGAAAGAGGGAAATATACCCAAATGGAAATAGCCGCATGGATTTTTCTAGGGAAACAGATCTGCCGTGGCCTGCAGTCTTTCCCATACCACTGTGCGGTAGTGGATGGAGGGATGTTTCCCAAACACAGAGAAAAGGTTGTGGCACAGAGGTCTTGTGGGTAGGATGAGGCAGATTTTGTGGTGACTTGCAGGGGCTCATGACATCAGACCACGGAGCAGTGGCAACATCTCATTGAGCCAACGGAGGTGAATAATAACCGAGGTCGGGCTCCCTCTACCCCTCTGCCAACATCATGGTACCATAACAGTCCCCCCAAAAGGAAACACCTTCCCACAATATTGGCCATTTATCATTTTTTGACTCTCCCAAACAAAACTCATTTCTGGGAGCTGGGTAGAAACCTTAGGGGGAAGTGTCCCATTTCCTTCTGGTCACTAATTGAATGATTCTACCCGGAAGATTGGCTTTTGAGTGAGCAAAGCAAAGACAGAAGGATGATGCGACCAGCCTGGCCTTTGTGGTGAAAGCTTGTTTGCTACTGGTTGTGTCCACATCCTGGCCGATCCTGCTGCCCAGACTTGCTTGCTCCTGACAGCTTTTCAAACTGGTGAGCTACCCAGTACCTTCCAATGAATTCTCCAAATTGTGAAAGCTGGTCAGAATCTGTTTCTGTTCCTTGCAGTTTCCCCATTCAGAAGATTGTACCAGCAAGTACACCACAGGCTCTTCAAGTCAAAAGGGCATCAGGGTAGAAGTCTGGGATTGAGTGAACTGTCTCAGAGGGGAGTTGATGGCAGTAACCATCGGTTCAGGATTCAGAGACAGGAATCTGGAAGTCCATTGTTCGTAGCAGCAAAACATCTTACTGATCACCTTGGTCATTTGTATGAAGTGTTCATGAAAAACAAAGTTTTAAGATCTCATACCTGCTCTCCTGGGATGGTATAAAAGGCAGGAGAAGTTCAAAGGCTGTTGGATAGGGTAGCTGCTTCTACTGGCCCTGGTTAGCTTATAACAGGGAACAATAAATTTAAATGAGTTCATTCTTAATTTAAGGCATATATTAATACCCAGGATCTTACTATGGCACTGCTAAATGAATTTTCAATCATTAAGAGCCACGCAGCTGAGAGAATAGAAAACAAATTCTAAGTTGGACTCTGAGGTTTGTAATGTTACATCAGTTGAGTTCACAGCCTTGTCATGCCTCTTAGGAGAAAGTTAAGCCACTTTTAGGAGAACAGTTGGAATGGGGGCATATAGGACAACTCAAGGAACTCAGAGGCCCTCTCATGCCAGCCAAAGCAGCCCACCTTTTTTGCTCAAAGATACTATAACTTCCTTACCCAAAAGACTTACACTGCAAGAAGCAGTCTATTTTTGTGATCCACATTGCAGCTCCCTTGTCATCAGGACAGACCTAGGATACCCATGGGGAAGGTGCACAGTAAAAAGTCAAACCTGAGAACAGAAGGCATACATAACAAGTAATTTGCAAAACTTTGTTAATTAGCACCTTCAAAGATCTGGGGAATATATGTGGGAATGGATTCTGTAGGCTGTTGACTCAGGACAGAAGAACATAATTTTAGACCAAGCTGAAGTCATTGATACGGATACACTCAGCAGAGACTCCAGATTCTGCTGGAAGTTGGAGCAGCTGGGAAGAGACATGGTTGTTTGTTCAGTTGGTTGACAGAAATCTGGACCCAGTGGTGGCCAACACTAAGCAGAGTTGAGATGTCATAAATTCCTTGATATCAAGTAAAGGAAAGAATCCACGGACTGGGAGATAGGAATGCTGGAGTGAATTTATCATGTGCAACTTACCCGCTCACTCCTTAACTATGTCTCCCAGGAGAGCATGGATAACATCCCTCTTGCCAAAGTCTTGAGAAATACCTAGATTTGGGGACCGCCAGTGGCTTCACTGTAACCACTGCAATCTGGAGGCTGCAGACACTGATGGGAGCTACAAATGACGTGCAGTCCCTGGATTTAGCGGGGACGGGAGGAACCCGGGGCAGCAGGCAAGACACAGTAGCTTCTCAATGGCAGAGGTGGGAGCTGAATGGGGGATCCTCCCTGTCCCCTCCCGGGAGATATGTGGCTTTAATTCAGACAATGACATTTTCCAACCCTGAGTTATGAATCTTTTACCAGATCTTTCTTTTGTACATATTTTCTCCCAGTCTGGGGCTCGCCTTCTCATTCTCTTGACATTGATTTTTCAGAGCAGGTGTTCTGATTTTAGTGAAGTTCAGCTTATCATTTTTTTTTTTCATGGATCATGCCTTTGGTGTTGTATCTAAACAGTCATTACCAATGCCAAGGTCATCTGGGTTTTGTCTTATGTTATCTTCTAGGATTTTTATAGTTTTGCATTTTACATATAGGTTTTTGATTCACTTTGAGTTAATTTTCATGAAGCGTGAAGGTCTGTGTAGAGATTCATATTTTAGCATGCGGTTCTCCAGTTGCTCCAACACGGTGTTTTGAAAAGTTTAACTTTGCCCCACTGTATCTCCTTTGCTCCTTTGTCAAAGGTCAGTTGCCTATCCTTATGTGAGTCTACTTATGGGCTCTGTCTTCTGTGCCATTGACCAATTTGTCTAGTCTTTGCCAATACCATACTGTCTGGATTGCTATAGCTTTATAGCAAGTCTTGAAGTCAGGCGGTGGCAGCCCTCCAACTTTTTTCTTTTCCTTCAATATTCAGAATCTTGAGCAACTAAAACAAAAATGACAGATGGTGAGATTGTGTAGGATACAGACCCAAACACTCAACCTTACTTAATGTGACTTTTGGTATTTCACAAAGCTCAGCATGGTCAAACCCTTACATTTCCCTCCAACTGTATCTTGCTCTGCTCTCTCACTCATTCACTAGGCTCTAACCCATTGGCTTTGCTCAAATTCCTTAAAGTTGTCCAGATTCCTCCTCCTCACAGCTTTCACACACACTGCTTCCTCTACGGAAAGTATTCTTCTTCCAGCTCTGGCCTGGCCAACTTCACTCATGCCTCAGGTTTCAGGTGAAATAGCCCTTTCTGAGCAGCTCTTTTCTCTTACACTCTCCTGTTTATTTTCCTCTATAGCTCTTATGAGAATGGTAATTCCATTTTCATTCATATGTATTTTCGTAATGTTCATCTGGCCATGATCTTCAGGTTTTGTGAGGAAGGGGTCATTTCTGCTTTGTTCTGCTGCTTCTGATTTCTAACAGTGGGCCTGACTAAGAGGAGGTACTCAAGAATTATTTGCTAAATGAATGCCGTTTTGATTGTTTTTCTTCCTTCTATAATGGCAACATCTTTTCACATCAGCAAATATAAATGGATAAGATCATTTTAAGGGCACCATATTATTCTACATAGGGATGATGATCATAATGATAGTTATCTTTATTTGAGCAGTACTACCCGCCAGGCCCTGTTATAAAGGTTGCTCATTTAATCTTCCCCAAGTCCTATGGGGTAGACATTTGTATTATTCCTAATCTACAAGTGTGGAAACCGAGCGTAGAAAAGTCAAGTAATCTTTCTCAGCATCTCGTAGCCAGTGCCCTGTGCAGCGGGGATTTGAACCCAGGCGTTCCGGCTCCAGGTCCTGCGTGCACTCTTACTCTCAATGTTACGTTGCACGGAAAATTCTGTTTCATTTTACCAAGGCCCTTATCGATGTATGTTTAAGTTGTTTATGGCATGGGACCATTGCAAATACTGGAATTAATTCTCACTGTCTTCATACAATTCCGATTGTATTTTATTTTATTTAATCTTTGGAGGGGAAGGGAGGGAGAGAGGGAGAGGGAGAGAAACATCAACGTATGGTTGCCTCCTGCACGTCCCCTGCTGGGAACTGGCCTGCAACCCAGGCATGTGCCCTGACTGGGAATCGAACCACGATCCTTTGGTTAGCAGGCCTGCACTCAATCCACTGAGCTACACCAGCCAGGGCCAATTGTATTTGAAAATATTCTGCCAAATTCCCCACCCAATTGAACATCTCTTCACCAGCAGCATGAGGATGCTCATACTTTTCATGTGTTTTAGAAATGTAATAGGAGAAATAAAAATATTTTTATTTGACCTGGCAAATAAAAATATGGGATGCCCAGTTAAATTTGAATTTTAGTGAAAAATGGTCTCGATGCCCTGACCCTGCCGTCGGTGAAGTCCTCAGTGCTGAGAGCCCTCCGTTAGCTCCAGAGCCTGCCGATAAACTTCCTTTCCCAGACCCTTGGCATGCCCCTCACCAGTCTTCCTGCGGCAGGATGACTTCTGCTGCAAAAAATGTCCAGTGACCATGATTTTGGTTAATGACTTCCTGCAGCAGAGTCCCAGGCAGCAGGCAGGGTCCTTCTGCTCGCCCCAGAGAAACTCTGTTTGGGTTGTCCCATGGCCCCCAGTGTGGGTTCTCTGCTACCCCCTTATCTTCCTTTCGGAGGCTCTTCCTGTCTCAGACCTTTAGGTTTCGGACATACACGTGTTAGACCTTTGGACTTGCTTAGATTCGGCTTGGGGCTGCGGCTGCGTACAGTTTAACTCTCAGGACTCAATCTTCCTCCCCTTGTTCTCAGTGTCTTGGGGGCTACTTTTCTATCCTTCCCATATGGCAGGTACGTACAGGGTGGGGCAAAAGTCGGTTTACAGTGGTTTGTGTGGAAAATAATACAATAATTAATAAATAATAACACAAGAATAAACTCTTTTACAGACAACTGTAAACCTACTTTTGCCCCTCCCCTTATTAATCCATCTTCAAGTATGCTTGGCTGCTGACCTTGCTGTGACCTTTCCCCAGCATGGACTACGCTGCTCCAGCTTCACTGTTCTGCAGATCTGAGCCCCACATCGCACCTGAGAGGTGCGATGACCCTGCTGCCCCCCTCATCAGCTCTAGATTCGGCCTCTGTGCCTCTCCAGGGTCATGAATTTCTGTGGTTTAGTTGCAAGTACTTTGGAGTCTAAAAAACTTGAGGGAGGTATGGGCAGATAGAAGAGGGTGAAAGGGGGGTAAACAGGGATGGAAGGAAAGTTGACTTGGGTTGGTGAATGCACAGTACAATATACAGGTGATATGCTATAGAAATGTACACCTGAAATCTATATAATTTTGTTAACCAGTGTCATGCTAATAAATTCAATCCAAAATAATAAAATAAAATAAAAATAAAAAACCTGGTGTGGAATCCCAACCCAGTCAGCTTTCATTTTATTATTTAATTTAACCTGCTCAAGAATCCTATGTGGGCTGTGTTATCATCTTTTGTTGATATACAAAAACCAAAAAACAACAAAACGTTGTGGGCATAGAAAGTTTCAATAATTTTCTCAAAATTAGCCAACTAGTGAGAGGAGTGCCTGGGATTCCAACTCCGGCTTCCGGGATTCCGGTCCTCCTGCTCTTCCCGTCCCAGGGTCCCCACGTAAGTGCACTGCACGTACCAGGGCAAGCCCCTTCCGTTTTATAAGTTTCAGCTTCCTCCTCTCTCAAAGCGGAGTTAATAAGCACTACCTCTCAAGATTGTTGGAGAGATTAAATAGAATTACGTAAATTAGGCGCCTAGCCCAGAGCCTGACAACAACTGTGCAAAGAAATACCTCCTTCCCTCCTGCTGGGTCCATCTGGGTAGACTTCTCCATTGTCTTAGCAAGGGCGCAGCTCAGAGAAAACATTCATTGTGTCCACTGAGCTGGCCTGGAGGGACTGCTTCTCAGAGTGCCGGTGAACGAGGACTCTTGTCCCCAGCCATCAGGCTGAAGTGGGCATGGTCCTGACAGGCACCCAGAAAATGCTGCCTCACCGATCAGGAAGCATTTTCCAGCAGAGGGGAACATCCCCGTGCCTGGGGGCCAGGTCTGCACCAACCTGCGGCCTCCCGGAGAAAGGTGACTGCAGGGGGCTCTGCAAAAATTTGGGAGAAATTCTCTTCTGAGTAAAGTTACTTTTTGGTGTTCTCTATCTCCGCACCCCACTTGAGCATGCCCACGGCCCTGTTCTGAGTTACGAGGACATAAATCTCCATCACCAATTTATTGCCATCATTTATCAGCTCCTGTTGCTCAATGGCCAAGCAGTTAATTTTAAAATGAAGTGGGGCTGTTTTCATTAATACCCTGGCGCTAACTACCTATCAAAACACTCAAAGACAATTAATACCATGTTGCTGAAGTACTGAACCAATAAATATCTCCAGTCTTGGCTTGTCTCTGGCAGATAAAAGACATTAGACTCATCCCCTGTTTTAATAATCTTCGCCCTTTCTCTTCCTCTCCAGAGCATCAGAAACATTTACATTTAAGAATGAGATGAAATAGCCAGGCCAGCCCATAACATGAATTTAAAAGGCTGTTGTTTCATGACATGTAGGTAATGCCTTCAGGACATAGTGGTAATGACAATACGCCTGAAAAGAAGAGGGAGCAATTTTGAGGATGATAAATCATCAGTGCCAAACCCTCTGGCCTCAGAGGCTTCTGGAAAGCACATGCCTTGCCACCAACCGGGGCTGGAGTCCAGGTGGACCAGCTGCCAGAGCAGTGGGTGAAAGTTGGAGTCCACATATTCACAGGCTCAAACCTTTAGAAGAAGAATATTCTAGATTTTCTCAACTCTGGAGCCACACCAGGGATTCATGGCATGTGGTCATTAGTTATACGGCATGACTTTGCACCTCGGGTGGGGACTGACTTTCTCACTTCGGGGGAAGCCTTGTAACCCTCTCTGCTCCCAGCACCTCATCCTACCATTTCTTCCCCTCAGTTGTTTATTTGTGGGCCTACTGTGTGCTAAACAGTGTCCTAGACCCCGGGGATGCAGCATGCACATCTCAGTCTGCAGGGAGCATGCTTCTTTCTCCTTTCCTGCCCTCCACGTGTCAGTGGCATTTACACGATTCTTCGGAGGCAATAAAAAATTTGGTCTCTTTGTGGAAAACAGCTCTGAAAAGAAATCCAGGTGGTGCATTAAAAAATTTTTTTAATTGCTTTTTCTTGTCTTGCTTAAATAATATGTTCTCTGTGGCAAAAATTGGAAACTGGAGGTAAGCAAAAAGAAAATAATTATCCCCCTAAATCACGCCACCCAGGGATCAGCACCGTTAACCTTTGCCGTCCACTCACACGTGGGCTCCCTTTTCCTCCTTTGTACAGAGTTTAAAAAGCATGATTATTCTTTGTATAATTGTCTGCCCCTCACTTTCTCATGTAAGGCTACCCTGTCTCATCATTGCGACTTAATGAACACACTTTTATAATTAATGGCTGCTGACGCTCTCAGCGTCCTGCTAATAGGTGTGTTACATTTGAAGAACACACCTTTGTTTAACTAGCCCTCTATGTTTGGATATTGATGTTGTTTTCTGCCCTTTTTAAAATTACAGGCAACACTGCAGTTCTGTTTGCTTAGGCATTGTTATGACTAGATCCTGGTGCACACCCTTAAGTATTTCCTTGGGATACATTTCCTTAGGGCACCTGTATTGGGATACATTTATTAAAGTGGAATTTTTAGGGCCGTTCACATGCACAGTTTAAAAGCTTTTGACCCATGTGGCGAAATGGCCCTCAAAATGGCTCCAGTTTATACTCCCAGACACACTTCCTTGGTCGCGGAAGACTCACTGGGTTCCCACAGTCGGTGACAGAGGCAGATGGCACCTGCACGCCCTGTCCCCTCCTGCCATTTACAAGGCAGCAGGGCTTCCTTCCCCCGCCCAGGGCTCCCCCTCCCCACCCAGCAACCTACCTCTCTCCTGGCTCCGGGGCTCTTCCTCTATCAATTGCCTTTTCTTTCTCTGTGAGTTTTCCCCCATAACGCTGAAAAATACTGTCTCTTGGATAGTAAATGAAAAAAACTTCCTGGACCTCTGAAATGGGCTGAATTATGTTTCCTCCCCAAATTAAATGTTGAAGCCCTAGCCAGCGGTGCTTCAGAATGTGAGTATATGTGGAAATACAGTTTTTAAAGAGATGGTTTATTCAACACAAGGGCTTTATGGTCCAGCGCAAGGTGGACCACAATTCAGTCTCACCGGCGACCTTCCAAGATGTGTAGTTACGCAGTGTGTGCTCAGAGGGAGGACCATGTGAGGACACAATGAGCGCAGTCACCTTCAAGTCCCAGAGAGAGGCCACCAAAGACTCAGCCTGCTGACACCTGGACCTTAGACTTTGAGCCTTCAGAACTCTGAGAAAATAAGAGTGCTGTTCAAGCCACCCAGACTGGTGTTTTGTGACAGCGGCCGGAGCAAACCAATGCAGCCTCTGCGTGGAAAACCTTTCCTGCGACTGCCCTTATGCAAACCAACTTCCCGGGCAAGTTTGCTGCGAAGCTTCATTCTCCGGCCTGGTCTCATGGTTCAGACCACGGCAGTCTGGCTTCTGCTGCCACCACGGTTACCGACAACCTGCACGTCACCAACCTGATGAACAAGCCTCGGGCCTGGCGCGTATAGGCACTGAACTCAGGTAGCAGGAGCTGCTCTTGCTATTGTAACCATTGAAGGTACCTGCGCAGCCTGCCAAATTAGAGTACAGGACGATAAATACCTCCACAGGATTTCTTCACAAAATGTGTGCTGGCATTTTCCAAGAGATATGTAGAAGAGGCATATGCGTTATGGACTTTTTGGAAAATAGTGTAAGCATACACATGGTAGACCAGCTGGAAGACAGTGTTATATGTTGGTCAATTTCCTCCCAGTGCTTTTTTTTTTTTTTTTCCTATGCAGAGGCTGTTTGCATCCTATAGTCTACAACATACTCTTTTTGTGACTTTTTGGTATCCACGTTCTCCCTTTTTAGGTGATATAACAACCATGCCTCCGTATTCGGGTTATTTAGAAGGAGATTGTAGCTCCCCAGTCTTCCTGATTCTCCTTTCCGTTTCAGGAGCAGACAGGGTTTGGGCTGTTTCTGGGGATGCTTTGGCCTCTGCAAGGATTAAATGCAAGTGGGTCAGGAAGCACCCTGGGGACTGTGATCCTGGTGCTGCTCTGCCCCCTGCTCCCACCTCCGAGTCCAGGTGTGTGACTGAGGGCTCTTTAGAGTTGGCAATGACACCAAAAGTCTTTCAGAAGGGGTGTCAGGCAATCGCTCTTGCTGAACGCATCTGGCACGGGCAAGGGCTCTGGTTGCAGAGGGGTCGGTTCCATCCACTGCGAGGTTTCCTCTGGAAGGGGCGCTCCAGCAATCTTTCACAGACCTCGGAGGCGGGCGACTCGAGGCGTTTGAAAGCAGGTTTGTGGACCCAAGGCACAGAGACTTCCTGACAGGCTCCGGCAGAGTAGTTGCAGCTCTGATGACAAGAGAGGCAGGAATTTGGATCCTACCGTGGGGCACGGGCCGCTCCTAGCATATCCTCGGGGGCGCCCAGGGCAAGTGCAGGAGGGTGGGGCGGGAGCAGGTGGAGGGACGGTCCTAACCCATCCACAAGCCAAACCACATCCGAGAGCCGGCCTCCGAAGGAGGGGGCCAGTCTTGGAACCCGGTGACACCAACCTCCTCTTCTCTGACGGACCCTCTGCGTTTCCAACGTCACTCCTTCCTCGGACGGAGGCTTCCCCGGTGGTCCCCAGGGGCCCATCTCTTTGTTTTCCAGCACACCCTGCCCACTTTCAGAGGCCCGCCTGCTTTTCCCATGGTGTTTACGGCCTGACCAAATTCTTCCCTTGGCTTGCTGCGGCTGGACACAGTCACCGACGGCTCAATAAATGTGTTGGTAGCGTCTTTCCTATGCCCAGCACTGAGGGGACAGAAACGTTTCCCACCCTGCATCTCAAGGGAAAGACAGATACGAACGCGGAAAACGCCAGTAGGAATGGGGACTGTGTCACAACGGAGGAAAGAGCAGATGCTGTGGGGTTCGAGCCCCTGAAGACGGTGTTTAAACCCAACCAGTGTGCCAGGTTCCCGAAGTTAATCTCCAGCTCACCTTTCCCCGCCCTGTACTTTAGACACGTAACAGCGAACTGCCTTCTTGACTTCAATGCCTCACATGCACCTGTAGCTTCAAATGTCTGCAGCTGAGTTCTTTACCCCCTGCAAGCCCCGCGGGAGCACAAGCTGCGCTACACCCACGCCCCTGTCCCTTGCACAGGCCGCCCGGAGCCGTCAGGTGCTACTGCTGTGTCCTCGGTTTCTGCTGTCCTTCTAAAACCAGGGATTCCTCCTTCTTCCTCACAAGCTCAGCATGCAATTGACTCTTCAGAATGGAATCTTGTCCAGGAGCCCTACCTGTAAAAGTTCTGCGAATTTCAAGGAAGCCTGCTCTGCCTTAAGTGCCTTCATCACACTATTTTTGAAGTGGGGAAATTAAACCCAAATACAGGCAAGTGCACAAAATAAAAATCAATGATGTATCCCGAGCGCACTCGCTCCGTTATTCTGTTGATGTGGCGAATTACTCGGAGTTCTGAATGCTAAGTTATCCTTGAATTATCGGGATAAAGTTATTGGAGTGAAACAAACCAGCTGCGCTGTCTGTCCTTTTGCTGCGAAGCTGCTTTCAGTGTTAACGTTGTGCTTAGGTTCTTTGGGTCTGGGGTCATCCTGAGATTGGTCTGCAATTTTTCTTTCCCATCATGTCCTCGTCAGGTTTTGCTATTAAGGTAAAAGAGTTAGAGGGTTCCCTCTTTTTCTCTTCTCTACAAGAGTTATAAACTATTCACATTATTTCTTCTTAAGCATTTGGTGGAAGTCGCTCTTGGAGACTTTAGATCCTCGAGTTTTTTTGGTGGGGAGGTTTTTAATTTTTTTCATTTTCATAGGACAGTTCAGATTTTCCATTTTGTCTAATGTCAAGATTTTAAAGGAATGTGTCCAATATCCATTTGGCCAATATTTTCTTCTTAGTTGAGATAAAATTACTTTAATAAACTTCTCTTATTATTTTAATGATTACCTTATTTATAGTTATGTCTCCCTTTTCCTTCCTGACATTGCTTATCTGCACATTTGAACTTTTCTTTCACGGGTCATTCTCCATGGGGTATTCAATGTTATTGCTTGTTTCAAAGTAACAAGTTATGGCTTTGTTGACCTCTACTGTGTGTTTGCTTTGTCCGTTATTATTTTTCTTTCTGTTTATCTTTCCCTTCCTTATACTTTCTTTGGGCATAATAGAGCAGTTTAAAAAAAATTCTTGAGTTGGATCCTTAGTTCATCAATTTCATCCATTTTTACCTACTAAAATATGCATTTAAAGATATGAAACATTATGTATGATAACTAAATCCCTTAAGTTTTAAAAAATTTATTTTAAATTTACATACAGTAAAATTTATCATTCTTCATTAATAAAGTATCTGTTCAAATCTTTTGCCTGGTTTTAATTGGGTTGTTTTATTATTGATTTTTGAGGGTTCTTCATGCGTTCTAGAAATAAGTTCCTTGCCAGGTATACATGCTTTGAAAAATATTTTCCCCAGACTGTGGCTTTTCTTTTTCTTCTCTTAACAGTGTTTTTGGACAAGCAAAATATTTTAATTTTAATAAAGAACAATGCATCTAAAAATGGATCATGTTTTTGCTGCTGAATCTAAGGACTCTGCAAAATTCAAGGTTACAAAGATTTTCTAGTACATTTTATTCTAGCGGTTTTATTAATTTAGTTGTACATTTAGTGCTATGTTTCATTTTGAGTTAAATTTTGTACAAAGTATAAAGTACACATTGAGGTGCCCTCTGCGTCTTTTTTGTTGTGGCTATCCGATTTTCTACCACCAAATGTTATTCACCGAGAAAAGGCTATATATTCTCCACCGAGTTACCTTCGCTTCTTTGTCAAAAGTCAGTTAGCTGCGTTTGTATGCATCTATTTCTGGACCCTATTACGTTTCATTAATCTATGTATCTATTCTTTTGCCAGTACTGCACTACATTTATTACTACAGTTTTATAGAAAGTCTTGAAAATCGGATCATGTGAAACCTCCTATTTGATTCTCTATTTCAAAATTGTTTTGCCTGTTCTAGTCACTTTGTCTTTCCATAAAAGACATTTGAAATCAGATGGCTGAGACCTGCCAAAATGACGCTGGCATTTTTGTGAAGATTGTGTTGACAGCACAGATCACTTTGGAGAGAACTGACATATTAACAAAATTACTCTTCAATCCAAGAGCATGGTGTATCTCTCCATTTATTTAGGGAGTATTTAATTTCTTTCATCAGTGTTTTATAGTTTTTAGCATACAGATTCTGAACATATTTTATTAGATTAACACAAATATTTTGGGGCAGAGCTGTTACTATAAATTGTCTTTTAAAAATGATTCCAATTATTCATTACCATTACATAGAAATATAATTTATTTCTGCATATTGACCATGTATCCTGTGACCTTGCTGTTAGGGACTGAATGTTTGTGTTCTCCCCAAACTCCTATGTGGAAGCCCGACCCCCAGTGTAGCCGTGTTTGAAGAGGGGGCCTTCGGGAGGTAATTAAGGTTAGACAAGGTCAGGAGGGTGAGGTCCTTGTGATGAGATTACTTCCCTTATACAAAGAGATGGCAAAGAGCTTGCTGGCTCTCACCTGAGTCTGCACAAAGAACAGGTCCTGTGAGCACAGACTGAGGTGGCCGCCTACAAGGCAAGAGAAGAAGCCTGGAAATGAAACCCACCTTGCTGTCCCCCTGGGACTGGCAGCCTTCAGACTGAGAAGTAAATTTCCGTTGTTTAAGCCACACAGTCTACGGTATTCTGTTATAACAGCCCAAACTGACTAATATACTTGCTATTCTCATTTATTACTTGTAGACACTTTTTTTTAGATTCCTTGAATTTTCCTCATGGACAAATCATGTGGCCTGTGAATGAAGATTTCCTTTCTCTCCCTCTCTCTCTCTCTCTCTCTCTCTCTTTTTTTTAGGACCAGTAACATTGACATGCTAAGCCATACTGAACCCTAAAACAAAAGGAAAAATCGTAAGTACTGAATCTGTATTTATTTAAAACTGATAATTTGCTCATCGTGAGTACTTTTGCATTAATTTTTATTTTTAAATATTTGTACTAAAATATTATTTACCTTGATTACTGAGTTTTTGGAACCCTCTTAAATTTTGCACCCTAACAAGTACCCTACTGGCTGTCCCCAGGCCCTGTCCCCTGACCCACTTTACCTCAGTCGGGATCCAGAATTCAGGGTCCTATGCGTCAGACAGGCTGAGTAAGGAGGTGGGGCAGTGCTGTGTTAGAAATCTTGGACCTTCACTCACCTCATCTCCAGCGATGGCCTTTCTCCTCATCGTAGCTGACAGGGACGCTGACCTGCAGGGGTTCCTAGGGGAGAACATTTGGGTGGTGCAGTCCTCCCTCCCACCTAAATGAGGCTGAATAACATTTCTGTTGTGATGCAAGTATTACTTTCATTGGTTTAAATAAAACAATATCGTGAATGGTTAGCACACAGTTCTCAGTTTTGGTAGTGATTGTTGTTATTATCTGTACTACTTTTTCAGGACAGTTCACTCAGACGTATTTGTGGCTTGTCCTTGCTGCTACAAGGAAGTCAAAACAATGAGGGGCTTTTTTCCTTCTTCCATCCCAAGAGGGGGGTCAGCCTTCGTGATCTGGGTCAGGGCCCCCTTGATGTGTGGTTGCTAATAGCTGTGAAGGGTCTGCATTTCACAGTCACCATTTGGGTGCATAAAAAATGTAACTCTCTTTCATTTTGGGTTCTGAGCTTCCAAGCTTTCCTCCTGTAGGCAGCTCAATCTAGACACTTGGGGTTAAGTTCAGGTCAACCCGTGAGTCCTGTTAAATTTAGAATTGTTGGGTCCATAGTCAGTTCAAAACCATTTCCAGCTCCTTCCTGCCGCCTCTGGAGTCAGTTCCAATATGAGGGGCACTGAAGTGACCACAGCTGGGCAGCAGTAGCATAGGGAGTACACACCCCAACCTCCCCTGTGTTTTGTTCTTACGTTTCCAGAGATGCCACTGTCCTGTGGGCTTGTCTGCTGTCATGGACGAGGCCCGAGGGGTGCTTTCTCTAGACCACCTTCAGCCCTGGGCAGTCCTTGGTATGAGTGGCTGACGAGGAGGACACCACTGCCCTCCTTACTCCCGTGGGCCCATTCCTGAGCATCTCTCTTGTGTATCCTTTTGCCCCACCGGGTGTCCAGCCTCCTGTGGGTGGGACACAGGCCCAGTTTCCCAATGTCCAAGTGTCCATCAGGACAACATGGGGTTGCCACTCTTGTATTGTGCCCCTCTGTTCTCTCAGGAATTTCTTGTATTTATGTCTCTTCCTCCTCTTCCCAGCTGCCCCTCCACCTACTTTTCAGAACAAAGGGAGACATGAGGTGAAATTCTCAATACCACTTTTCTTTCTTCTAAGCCTCTTTCTACCTCTCCCTTCCCAGAGCCTGTTTATCATTTCTTCCCTGGACAAGGAAGGGAAATATCTTCAGAAGTCTGTACAAGTTAAATGGGACAAGGAGAGCAGTGCTCCTTGGGCTTTATGCAGAGAAGACCAGGTCTTGGCTTTGGTTATGGGCTCTGCTCAGAGTAATCAATTCACTTCCAGCTTAATTTATGGATATTTCTTTTGGGAAAGCAGTGAGTGGCCCCAAAGGAGCGGATGCCATTAATATTTTTGTGGCATTTCTGTTAGGATGCACAGATTATTTTGTTACCTTTAATTTAAATGAGACAATCGTTGTAATGGAAGCCCTTAGCACAGTGCTTGGCACTTGGTCTTTATAAATTCATGCCAATTTATAGAGATACTAATTTGAGGTTTGCCCTCATTATTATAATAGATGCAGATATAAGGGAGATATTTTTGGATCTCCCATCCTAAGAAGCTAGCAGAACTTCCGTGATCGAAGTTTCCCTGACTCAGAGGGTCATTATCATTTTTTGCATTTCAAGGCCAAGAAACATAGTTGCTAGGTGCCCAGGAAAAAACCTTCCACTCAACTAATTTCTGGGGAATCTAGCCTCAATAAGATAGGTTAAGGCAAAAAAATCAAAGAGATGAAAGAAGTCAAAGTGACATTTTCAGAGAAATTGAGAGAGCAGAAGTCAGGATGTTCCAACTGAACTTGGACAGAACCCACGTGTGCAGAATCATGAAGATGCTGCCCCGGGCGCAGTCTGGACTGTGTGCATTGCAAATCTGAAGCGATGGCTAAAGAGCCCAAGGTGCAGGTGGGTGCAACCTGGGCTTGGACATTAAAATTTCAGTAGAAGTGAACCAGATGTAGCAAAGAGAAGAGGGCCCTCTCTTGTGCTTTCTGGACGGAGCAGAGCTAGGCCGTGAGACAGCAGAGGGAGTGAGGGTGCTAAGGACGCAAGAGTCAGCACGACTCTGCTAGGCAGACTCTAGGCATACCATTTCTTTGTTGAGTTTCTCTCAGCCCTTACGGTCCAGTTGTCAACCTTCATCCGGCCTGCCTTTGTTTACCAAGGACTTTTCTCACCACGTGAGAAGCCCCCTTTTTACAAATGAGGAGTGCTGAGAGTCAGAGATGAAACGGTTAGGATGAATCAGCATGGAACACAGTCGGAAGAGAAACTAGCCTGCTGAGCCAGGTAACAGTGTACTACCTATCATCTCCAAACTGGGCCCTAAGTAGGTCCTGTGCATTTTCAATCCCAGGAGACCACAAGGCACAGGTCACTCAAGGGGACAATGCTGCAGAGTGTGAATCTGGACTTCCCCTTTCTGTGCCATTGGCAAATGTAATGCCCGGCTTTCTCTGCCGCGATGGAGGATTTGCCTGACTTCACTTCTAGGGAGCTCTCAGAGGGTGAGAACTCCAGTTGCCCGGTGGGATGGATGAGGCTGTGTGTCCTCAGGACTCACCTCCCCTCTCAGGCCATGGCAGGCCCCACACCCGCTCCAGGAGGTGCTCTGGGGACCAGCGGTTCCCTTCCTGCTTCCTGCCCTGACCACGCCCTCTCAGAGGACAAGAACGTGCCAAAAAAGTTCAGCACGCTCGGGATGCTAAAATCATTCAGGCTTCTCTTTATTTTGAAAGAAAAGTCGTGAGGTACCTACGAATTCTAATTATGAGCACATTTTGTGTATAAATATTCCACAGTATTAGTTACTGGCACTTCTCTGTCTAAATAGATTTCACCCAGCTTTCGGGGCTCAGATGTGAATCCTTGGGGTTCACACTTACTGGCTGTGTAATTTTAATTTTCCTGTGTCTGAAAGTTTTTTCACTTATTAAATAGGACTAGAGGCATCTACTTTGCTGGGTTGCTGGGAGGATTAAATGATTAAATGGGTGACCCTATCACACAGCCAAGCTCCTGCTCTGGTGCTGATGCTGTGGTTTTCCCGGCTGGGCCTCTGACTGATGTAGGAATAAAGAGGGTGGAGGTGTGACTCACTTATGCCTTCGTAGGGATGAGGGGAAGTCCCGTGTGACATGTTTGCCAATCTAGGAACGAGAGCAAAGTGTATCAGATTAGAGAACACTTAAAAAAACCTAGGTAAATGGTTTAAAATTTATAATTGGGATTTATTTATTTTCTTCTTCTTCTTCTTCTTTGCATCAGAGTTTGGGGGGGGGGGAACTTCTGAAATTCCGTATAATTTATGTTAAAACAGTGGTCCGTGGCGCAGAGGTTCATCAGAGTCCGGGTGCCCTGGTGCTCCCGCCTGGCTCGGCTGGGTCCCAGGGGAGGTGGGAAGAAGCTGAGGCCTGAAGGTGAAGCTGAGGCGGACTTCTCCTCGCAGAGCAGCTGTTTGTCAGGGCGGGAACTACCGGCAAACCAGTGCCCTCCGGAACTCAGGAGGTAAGTAAATCAAAGAAGAAGAATTCTCCATCACTGCTGTCCGGAACCCAGCCAGCCATTTTTCAGGGGAGGTTTGGGCTCCATCTTTCCCTCCTTCCCCCAACAAACCTTTTGGAATTCATTCTTGCACAAGTTCATTACAGGGCAGGGTTCTCCTAGAACATCCAGGTTGACGACTTGAAACTAGCATGGGTAGATTATCTGCCTTCGTTGGTCTGCACTTCAGAAACTCTGAAGTTTCAGAGGGTAAAGATGATTTAATGCCTAATTTCAAAAAATGAAGGATCTTTCTGTTCACCTCGTGCCAGGCGGCAGACAAAGGAAACGGCTTCACCCATAACAGGAGGGGTCTGCGTTAGACAGGACAAAGATTTATCAGGCAGGGAGTATGAAGACGTTGGAATGAGTTATGGCATCGCCTTACCTGCAGAGCTTCAAAGTAAGATATACTTCCCTCTGACCGGAGCAGTCGGGGAGGGTGGGGTGGGGCCTCTGGCTGGGGGCAGGGAGATACACTTCCGACCTTTGAAGGCAGAGTCCAGCCCTCTGAGTCTAAGATGAACCGAGATGGAGAGATTGATGGTGTTGGCATCCAGCACGTGAATAAATCTGAGCCTCTGCTGGGGTTTGAGGGGAAGAATTCCGGAAGCCCGTGCTGGCCTGGCCGCTCTATCAGTCAGGATTCCAGCAGGAAACAGATAGCACATCCGACTCGAGATCACGTGAAGAGGTTTAATAAAGAAGCTATTTACAAAGGTATAGATAAGATGTAGAAAAATTACAGAGGACGGAGTAGCCCCAAAGGTCTTACCACCTCATGCCCAAAGTGATGGGGGGAGGGAGCAATTGTCAGAACCTAGAAGGAGAAATTAGAAGATGGAGAAGCACCTTGGTAAGGGCTGTGTGCTTCTGTTGGGGAATGCCACCAGCCAGAGAGGATCTGGTGAGAGGGCCAGGGGAATACATACCCTGATGTCACCGTCCCTCCCACCAATATACTGATCCGGACCAGAAGCCGAAGATCAAGGAAGCCCAGTGCTGTGGTCCGCACAGGTCAGCGTCCTGAGCAGAGAACAGTATGGAGAAGGACGGTGAATAATCTGGAGGACAAATAAAAAGCTGCCTGGTGCAACCATCGTTCATTCCGTCATAGCACAAAGTGCCCTTTAGGTGTGGAGCACTGTTCTAGGCACTGGGAAGAGGGCAGTGAACCAGACTTACATTTGGACTAATGGTGATTTAGAAATGTCTTCTACCTCTTAAGGCCCTGAATGTTTGCTCTTGAAGGTCCCACATAGGTAGTGATTAATATAAGCGAGGAAAGTACCGAACCTGTCTGTGCCTCAATAACCTCATCTGTAAAATGGGACTGACAATGGTATCTCCTTCATGGGGTTGGGTCACATTTGCAGGTGCATGAAAAGCCCTCAGAACGGTGCGTGGTGTGAAGTAAGGGCTCGCCCAGTGCACGTTAGCTGTTACTACTGTTGTTATCACTGTTGACATGATGTCTTCTAGCCGGTGTCTTGAACTCTTCCTCTTCCTTGAAGACCTAGATTGTGCATCTCCTCCCTGTGGCTCCCTGTCCCTTGGACATGGCTGGTCCCCTGATTACCTGGCATGTGATGCCTTCCCGATTCTTTCAAGACCATGGTGCCATTATTTGGTTTGCATGTCTGTGTGCTCTGCTAGACTCTGCACTCTTCTGGGACGATCTCAGATTCATCTCCTTCTCTAGCCCCAAGTTCTGGCACAGGAAGCCACTCAATAACATTGGTCATGTTTGTTTAGAATATAACGAGTTTTTGTAGTTTGCCGGGAAGGAGTGTGGCCCTCGCTGGTGTTTACAGTTCATGATGGGGGAAATGGACATAGCAAATGAGCAAGAGGAAGTGATCTTAGAGAGCCCTGAGGAGTCCAGCCCCACTGCTCCTCGGAGCCTGGTCGGAGCTTCTCCTTCCGGCCTGGGACTGACTTCTGTCCCCACGGGCGTCCAGTAGCCTTTGAACAAGGAGGCAAGAATTCCCTCACTTTTATCTGTGTTTTTAAGCAGACTTACACATCTTGTTCTCTTTGAAGGTGGAAGCTAGACATTTTTTTGTTTTGTTTTGTCAGCAGTAGGTGGCAAAGGAGGACAGAGGTTTTTTTTGTCATTCAGGTAGATGTTCTCTTGCCTCTACTCTTCCTATTAAGGAAAAGAAAAAACAGGTAGGGATGAAGTTGTTGGAAAACAGCTCCCGCAGCTCCTTTCACTTCGGCCCAGTTATTTTGCCACAGCTGCCAGAGCCTGGCAGGGCTCAGAGACAAGGTGAGTTCCTGGGCGCATCTCAACGCTGTGTGAGGCAGCCCTGGCGGAGGTTCATGGGGTCACCTTCCAAGATCAAGAATAAACTTCCAGGGCAATGTTTAAGTATGTCACAAGGATGTAATCCTAGAGACTGTGACAAACTCTTCAGGACAAACGACCAACTTCTTCAGCCAAAAGTGGCAAGGAAAATAAAAGAGATCAGGGGGACCCTCTACAGACTTAAAGATTCAAGATGTTTACCAACCACTCACTTAGCGTATGGACCTTGGATCCTTGTTTAGACAAAGTGTTGAAAAAATCATAAGGCAGTTGAGAATATTTGAATACTGATTGGTTAGTTGATGATATTAAGGAATTATTGTTAATATTTTGGGATGTGAAATGGTAGTTTGAGTGTTTTCTTTTAGGGATGCATTCTGAAATATTTATGAGTGAAATATATGATACCTGAGATTTGCTTCAAAATAATGTGGGTGTGGTTAAGAGATGGATGGGGTATGGGAAAGGGTGCGTTGTAAGTCAAATATCTCTATTTTATACATACAGGGTATTTTCCATAATAAATTTTTAAATGTTTAATTAAATGTGATAGCAGAAGTACATGCATTTTTTTTGTTTCCCCAGGCTCCCTGTCATGAACTTGAAATCCAAGCTGAACGGAAAGCAAATGTAGAATGGGTGTGGTTCTGAGGTGAATAGAAGCCAGTTCACCCCGCACAGGTCAAGGGAAGCCCTGCTTCTCCCTGAAGGTGCTAAGGCCTCCACAGTTTAGCCATGTCTTTTTACCAAATGGTAAAAAGTTGCCTTTCAAGTTGCCTTTCCAAGGAACTGGAAGGGTTAAAATGATGAGTAGCACCGCCTCTCTTGGCCTCCTTTCCTGCCTGGTGAGAATGATTTCCCTGGCTGTTAATGCTGTTGAGAGAAATGGGAAGACAGCCAGGACAGCCAGGTGGGTTCTACTCAGTCGAGCTTAGTGCCTGGTGCTCGGAACTGCGCTTCCACCACATTCTCATTCGTGTTCCTTGAGCCATTTAGGCCTCTCAACTGGGACTCAGAGAGGCGTAACACCTTTTTTAAAAAAAAAAAATCACATATGGCCAATGAATGGCGGAGGTGGGTCTCACACCCAAGTCCTCTGGTTTTAGGCCCTGGCTTGTTCCCCCTTTACAATATTGCTCGTCGGGTCCTGGCACTAAATGCACCATCCAGGGCTGCCAATAATGATAGTTGTTATGTGGTTAACGTTTGCTGGATGTTCTACATGCAGTAATTTATTTAACCATCTTCATGATCGCATCAGGTGGCTCCCATCTCTATTCCCATCTTACAGGGAGGATATGCGAAACCAAGGTTTCAGCCCCAGTGTGTCTGTCCTCAAGCCTTCCACTCTTTTTTCTCTTTTTTATGCTACTTCTCCCTACTCAGTTGATGCAGGTGTTGGCTGAGTTTCTTTTTCAGAATTCACCCCAATAAAAGCCTGGAAATGACCAGGCTTACGCCATCAGTGCCCTGAAAGAATGCCTGAGCTCTGCAGTTTGGAACAGCTGAATTTTTAGTTACGGCATTGACGTAGCAGTTAAGATGTGCCAGGCCATTGCTAACTACTTCGTAGATGTTAATTCATCAAATATTCACCAGAGTGAGGCAGTTTGGTGCTGTTATTATTATTTCCAAAGGGGAAACTGAGGCACTTTCCGATACCACAGAGCTAATTAAGTACAGAGCCAACTTTCAACCCAGGTGGCCTTGCACCTGAGTCTGTGCTTTTGATTATAACGCCTTCACCCCTGAGCCCTGTACTCACACATGACCTGTCCTAGAATATGACAGTAAAGGAGTGGAGTTGACTGACTTTCATTCTGATTTCTGAACTCCAAATAGTAATGACCAAAATACCTACTACTGGCCAGAGTAGTAACTGAAAGTTAGTCACCGATTCTGCCTAAGAAACTCTAAGTCTTAAGACATGGTTGTATGAAATTGCTCTATTCACTTGAGTCAGAAATGGGATTTGAAGACTAAGTATACCTTTCTGAGAGCTGAACTAATAAGAAGGAAAATATCCCTTTTAATGGGATAAATCGCCTATAGCACATGGCCCATAAAAGAGCTCAACATACAGTAGCTGTTAATATCCCTGTTGATCTTTCTGATCTGCCCACTTCGCTCCCATCCCATCACAGCGCCGCATCCAGGCCTACGCCCTCGGCTGCGTGGCATTCCCACAGGCCTCACCACTCAGCCCGCCTGCACGCCGCCCACCTTTGCCTGCTGTCCTCAGGCCAATCTGTAGTAACGTGCTCTAGCCTTCCCCCAGGGAGGATTATCCTCCCTGGCCCTGTTGAACCTGGCCACAGACAAGCTCCGAGTGGGAGAGGTGTGTGTTCATTCAGATGGAATTATTCAAGGTTGCTGTGCTCAGGAGTTCCCTCTCCAGCCAGGGTAGCCGCTTTTCACCCTGGGTGCAGAACGAGGAGATTCTGTATAAAGGCCCCAGGCGACCCTTTACTGACAGGCAAAATAAGATGTGAACCTTTACTGTTGGAAGCTGCTGAGATTTTAGGTTTGTTTGTGTCACAGCGCAGCTCTAGCCTCATACGTGTCTCATGATGCTTTTAGGGGCAGAACAAGAGTCCCTAAGACACTGCAAGGCCCTGCAATTCCCGGAACCTAAATGTCAGCTTCATCTTGTATCACATTTCCTCTCCTTTTCTCCTCTTCACTCAAACAGGCCTTCTTTGAGTCCCTCATAGGCGGCAAGCTCCATTCAGCCACAGGCTCCTTGGACGGGCTGTTCCCTCTGCCCAGAACATTCTCCTCCACCCGCCGCCACCCCTCCCTCCCCAAGGGCCTGGTTAATTTCTGTCTGTCCCCTTGCTGTCCCCAGGATTCATGGCAATTTGCATCCTTTACAGCACCCCTCGCCACTCCATGCTTTCCTCTGCTGCTGTTTATTTCAAAAACGCTCTTTCACCCACCCGTCCGCACAGTTCACAAGATAGGTTGCCAGTCTTTATCTACTCACTATCCCTACCCCTTGGCATACTCTTTGGCACATTAATAGGTACTCAAAAATACTAGTTAAGTAAATAATTGAGTCAATGCATTGTAGTGATTATTGGATGGGATTTAGAACCAGACTTCTTAGATTAGGATCCCACCTTTCATTTATTTATCGTATGACCTTGAGTAAATTATTAAACTCTGCCTTAGTTTCCTCATTTCATAGGGAGGTTGTGAAGATTAAATGGGTTCAGACATATGTGCTGTTTACTTGTTGTCTCTGGCCTCCGAGCCGTCCTTCCACAGTGTTCGTTGTTTGGGCTAGTCGTTTCCTCACCACCTTTTCCAGACTTCCTCGCCTGGTGGCTGCAGTTAGATCCAGCCAGTCAGAGCCCTGGCAGGAGCCTCGGGAGAGGAGGGAAGGGAGAGAAGACTCTCTCCAGGGTCAGTTCCTGTCTGCAGTGTGGCGGCTCCAGCTCCTCTTCGCCCTCCCAGCACCATCTTGCCTGTCTCCGCAGTACTAATCCTGTTGGCTGCGCCCCTCTCCCGGGTCCAGCCTCGGCCTCCCCACAGCCTCTCACAGGTCTGCGTGCCAGTTGGCTGGTGCCCCCCCCCAACCCTCCTGGTGACCCCTCTCGGTAGAGATCCAAGTACCAGCTGTGTGGGGTCCTTCTTCGGAGCACCTAGATTCTGGTAACCCAGCCTATCCCTTTTGCGCCCCCCCCCCCCCGCCCCGCTCCAGGGGTGCTGGTTGTACCCTACAGTGATTCACATCTGGGCTACTTCAGAGCCCTCTCCTGGAAAACCTGCTGGATTCATCCCTGACTCCTGACTGGGCCTTAACTGATACGGTATCTAAAGCACTTAGAACAGTATCAGGCACACACCAGGCAGTAAGAGAGTGTTAAGCCCCATATTTGTCTAAGTAGGAGAAAAACCCAACATTATTGCCCATTAGAATTCTGGGAAGGGCGTGGTGTGTCTGACATCCACTGGGGATAACACAAACTCTACGGTGCGGGAAGACCCTCTTCTGGGGGAACCTCTGACCCAGGCCCATAACCCCACTCGAATACAATCGCCCAGGTATGATTTAACGCAAATGATGACACAGTTGCCATAGCATTAGCAATTTTTTATTTTTCCTTTTTTGTTGCATAGGAAATGCAGTACTTGCTTCCAGTAATTGTATTGTAATGTGAGAAGGTGGTAGCACTAATGGTTGAATACAAGAGTTAAACTAATCCACACCAGCTCAAAAACCTGTGGAGATTTAGTTGAATAAGAATGGACGCCCACAGTGATTCTCAACCAATTACAAATTTTCACAGAACACAGTAAAACTAAAAGGCTAACTATGAGAGTCAATACAAGTAATCTAGAGGCACAGGGGGCCCGGCTCATAAAACCAGATGTCAAACCAAGTTATTAACACGGGAGTGTTTGGTTTCACAACAGATGTCTTATCATTGGAAATGCTCAATCGCCTCCCCGCCAAATTTGAAATGTAAAACCGAGGTATCTTGAACGGACAGATTTCTAAGGGTGGTAGGAAAAGTCCCCAGTGTACTTGGCTCTGGGTAAGAGGTCAGGGCTGTGGGGGAGGGGAGCATGTATCCTTTGAAAACCTTCTTTAAGGACCTCCCAGAACCTGATGAGCTCTGGCTCTAGGTCTAGGGAGCATCTCGGTGGTGACACTGCCAGATGCCCCCACAGGGCAGAGGGGCTGCTCTGGGACCAGGGAGAGAGACTGGAGGTGGCAGCTCTCTCAAACCTCTATCCCCACGTAGCCAGCGGTCTTGAGACCATGGGTTGAGATGTTAAAAAAAAAAAGTGCTAATTTTTTGACTACTAAAGGAATAGTAAAAATAAAAAATAACAAATAGAATCAATGGGGAAAAGAAGCTTCTGTCATCTTGAGAAGCTGAGCATCAAAACACCAGGTAAAACAGAACAATTTGTTGGACACCATCTGTCCTTAGAACCTGTACAAAGATACGAAAGCCCACATAGCAGGGTCTGGAGACTGTTTTCCAGCAGGAAGGTGCTCCAGCTGGATCAGAGGTGGCAATTCAACCATACACCCTGGTGGTCCAGTCACACTTCGGAAAGCACTCCTTCAGAATGAAACAGCCTGCGGAGCCCGGGTGTGAACCTGGTGAGGCGGGCGCACAGGCGGGCCCCGCCCCCACCTGCTGCTGGCCTCCCCTCGCTCATCACGTTCAGCGGCAGGTGGTTACCCTGATCTTTCTGACCATTTCCGGGGTCTGGTCCCCATTTCCCCGTCTCCCTAATCTGGTTATGTAACCCATTAGGGCAGAAAATGCAGATGCTTGGTGGCTTAGGGGGAAAAAAAAGAGATGAAATTTAGTTAATTTGGAAAGTAGTTTCAAATTTAGACCCAAAACCTATATTTTAAAAATCCCGTGTTAATAGCAAATTTCTTTTTTCTATGAATCGGGCCCAAAGTTTGTACAGAGTTTTATTTTTGAAGAAAATATTGTAACTGTGCATGAAACTAAATAGCCAAATGATTTCTTAAAGATTTTTTTTTTCATTTTTTTCTTTTCATATGAGGAAGTCTGGTGTGAAGACGGATCAAGCATGGGTACCTGGCTGAACATTGTCCATTAGGAAAACACTTCAGGATCGGCATAGCTCCAGTGGAGGGTCAAGAAAACTGTCCCTCTCTTGGAAATGTTCTCAGAGTGTCTTTGTAGCAGAGTTCTTGAAATTCAAACGGTGGTTTTTAGACAAAAGTCTTGCCAGGGCCTGATTTCTGAAATCAAACACCCATGCTTGTCCCCTAGGAAAGAAAAAGAGAACAAAAAACAAAAACAAAAACAAAACACAAGTAATACTGAATTTAAGTAAATGTATACCTCCAAAATACTGAAAACAGTCGAAATCAAGAAAAGACAGAATTTGCGTTCTCAGTGAAATACCTTTAAACCTAGCGGACAAGAACCAAGTCGGAAAAAAAGACTAACATAACTTTGAGTAATATTCATACAGCTCACTAAGCATTATGGAGTAGCATGCATTAATAGTGTACGGTTATCTTACATCACCTATGCCAGAGGGCCTGACTGACAGACGGCGAAGGCTACCGGTGTAGAAAAATCTTACTTCAGAAGAGCAATATAATACAGATTTCACAGGCACTACATTTTAATATATCAGGTATTATGCTGGTTTTCTTATAATTCTTTCTGTCCTAAAGCTGGCATTATAACAATGACCAAAAAGGCAAGGATTGAAGTAAACGGAAAGTAGATACCAAAGTTGATATAGTTTTTTCTTCAGATAGATTAGTGCATAGTTCTCATGCAGATAAACACTGCTATGCATTTACACTGTTGGAAAGCAGAGTGAATTGAGCCCAAGTTGTCACATTTGTGTAAATCATTTTGTCAGCCTGTAATAGCACCATGTAATGGATTTGCATTAAACATTAAATTGATTTCAGAATTGGTGACACAGTATTCACTACAGTTAAGTGCTATGGAATAGCTTCAATGTTACCTGCTATATATCAAAGCAATTTTCATCCCACTGCTTTTTTATTGGGGAAAATGAAAGGAAAACATACACGACACTAATTAGACGAATGCACAGCCTTGGACGTGGAGAAGGCAGAGCGGGTTCACTGTCAGACAGTAAATACATGCATTGACTTCAGGACGAAGTTGGCCTCGGAAGCCGATTTGAATCAAAGCTCTGCGGCGGGCAGTGCGGCTTTCCGAGACCACCCGAGGACAGGTCTCGGAGGGGGGTGGTGAGGTGCCACCGAAGCTCTCCCTACGTTACCATGCCAGTGTTTTAGGGTTGTTCTGTGGAGGCCTGCTACCGGGGAAAACAAAAGAAAAAAGGAAGAAAGAAAGAAAGAAAGATTGAGAGAGAGAGAGACAGAGAGAGAGAGAGAGACAGAACGGAACCACCACCACCACCACCACCACCACCACCACTATGGACAAAAAAGATATTTCCGGAGACGTGATACAAAGTACATTAAGTGACATTCTTAGAAATCCCTCCCCCCCAAAAAAATCACAAGGAAGAAGTGTTTTTCTTGATCCAGATTTCGCCAACACTTTGTGACACTGTTACTACAGAATGCGAAGCGTATGGGGATAAAGAATTGGAAAGACCAGCGCGTGGAGATGGTGTTGCATATTCCCGGGGGGCTGACTGGCTGCCATGACTCTGGGAAGTCTGGGTTCCTCTCCACTTGAACTGTCAGAGAGGGGAGCATCCAAGCAAGAGAAGTGCACCTGCCGGCTTGCCCGGCAGCCCACACCTGACTTGGGGGTGGGCTGGGGGGAAGTGGACACGGAATATAACTAACTGATCGTGCCAGGGTGTAAAGAAACGGAAGCGTTAGTTTGAACCTCCGAGGGAAGAGAAAGGCCCTGGGATGGAGAGAGAGGCCTTAGGGAGAGGGTCTCTTGCCTGTGAGTGATCAGAAAAGGAGCATTTTAGTGGCGGGGGATGGGCAGGAAGTAAAAAGTACATAGGAAAATGGTTAGATTTAGTGTTTGTGCCTCTGACTTCAGATCCCAAAGAAAAAAAAAAACATGGAGAGTGACTTGAGGAACTTACTTTTGCCAATATTTTTAATGCCACTTGATGGAAGAGAAAAAAATCGAATGTGTCTAAGAATCAAGGGCGGGCCTTGAAATGCTGATAGCCCTCAGTCTGTCAGTCTACACACCCCAGGTACCAAATCTTCCTCAAACTTCTTCGCTTGGCTTCTAACCTAAAAAGGTGAACACTCGGACGGTTGGTGTTTCTTATTTCCTGCTTGATCACCACTGAACTACAGTCTCCTGCTGCTTTCTGGACAATGAAACATGAACAAAAATGTAACGTAGTGTATTTAATACTTAACCCCTGTTCATTATCACCCTAGACTGCCTCCTTAATGTTTTAAAGCCTTTAAAACATTTTTTTCCTGCAAATCTGTTCAGAGTTCCTTAATTTTAGCTTCATCAAACTTAATACAACAAAATACCTTCAAAAATACAGCATACCTGTAACGTTCATTTACAATGGTTTCTCAGTAGACCTGTGCTTCTCAAGCACAGGAATATGCTATACCATTGAGAGAAAAAATAACTGTATTTAAATACTTACAAAAAAAAAGGAAACAGGAAAGTTTTAAACTTAAATCCAGTTCCCAAAGGGGGCATGGGGGAGAAAGAAAAGCAATTCTATGAACGCTGCCTTTATAAAGAACAATTGGAAGTTTCACTAGGCTAATTTGACAGAAATTTTCCTCATTTAAACAACATTACAAAAGTCCTGCATTATAAAATAGGGTAGAATAAATCAGTGTAATCAATAAAACTATACAACAATACAAATTACATATCTTCTGAGTGGGCAGTTTATTCTCTCTCTTTGCAGTCATGACTACAACATGCTCACTAAAAACAACTAAAACTGCCCAAACTATTGCTTAGTTTGTTTTGTTTTAAAAAAAGGGTGCAATTTTATTGTATATACAACCAATTTACTGGTAATACCTTGGCTTATCGCAAGGTTCTGACAAAATGTTTGTCTAGGCTTTTTCCCTTCACTGTGAAGCACTGAAAGCTGCTATTTTTTCTTTTTTTTTTTCTTTTTTCTTTTTTTTAGTGCACATATGTCATAATAAAGTAATGCCCAGCTAAGTGCTATAGGGAAGGCAAAATACGCTTGCTGGCTTGCTACAGGAAGTGACACCATATACTGACAATCACACCATACAAGAGCGCCAAACGACTATTCAACCACTTATCAGACACATATGAAAATCCAAAATGTTTTATTTTATTTTTTTTTCCTTAAATAGAGATAACCAGTAAACAATTTTCAGAACTTGGAAGTTTAAAAACGTGCATATAAAAATGGGCATTATATACTTTTTATTGAATGTGGATTGACTGCAGTCTGCTAAGAAAAATGGGGTGTGGGAGCTGAAGAAAAAGGAAGTTGTCTTTTTTTTTTTTTAAGGCTTGCTTGTGAAAGGAACAGTTGTAAAAACAAAATTGCTTGAAGCAGGGTCAGCTTAGTGCTTCACAGTTTGACTGCTTCTCTAAGAGGAGCCCTTCCTGCGCACGTGCATTCAAAAATCACAAAAAAGGTACAAAGACAAACACCTAAAACACACTGCGTCAAGTGCAGCACCGACTTTGGTCAAATAAAAAAAAATAAAAGAAAAATTAATAATCGCTAAGCTTTTCTACACGATATAAGCAGGTATTGCATATTTTCATATATCTGGGGGAAAATAAAGGAAGACTCCAAATAAATTGTAAAATGCAGCAACATCCAAAATACTGATATTCTAAGCATCTACAGATCTCAGAATAGCACTGCCACTGACCACAGAGGACAATAAAGACTACTCCTATCTGCGGAACAACTAACTTTCTATTTAGTTCTAGATGTTGAAACTGACAATGGCTGACATAAAAGTCACATTTACAAAAAGTGTCTCCAAATGCTTGACTAGGGAAAAACCCCTTTCAATAGAGGAGCATGTGCAACAATTCCACAAATAATCGCTATCCAGGGCAAGGCACATTGATATGGAATTTTTGTTTTCGTGCAAATTAAGGAAAAAAAACAAAACAAAACAACATTGTTTGGGGGGAAAGATGAGGAGCAAAGTGTCTTCCCAAGAATTTCAGTTACTTGATTGTATAGGACAGTAGTAGAACCCTTCTGAAGGGCTGAAAAACATAGTTTAAAGGCAAGTGCCTAGAGTAGGGATTACAATATTGTGTCTTAATGCACTCTACTTTATTCTACATTAACTATATAAAAATTAGTTACTAACACTAGATCATGCAGAGACTTTCTCTGATCAGCAGGGCTTGCCAACCAGAACGTATATATATGTATAGTATAGGAAATCTTGAAGTTGCATGGGAAGCAAAGGGGTGCTTCACTGTCTGGTAGAAAAATCACTTGCACTTTTTTTTGTTATTTTTTTCTTATTTTTTGTGGTTTTTTTTTTTTTTTTTTACATAAGAAACAGGACATTTGGGGGTGCAAACTTTTTTCCCTAACAAGTACCCTTGATCTGAGTGGGCACCAGTATTTGTGTCAGTATTGGTTTTATTATTAATTATTATTATTATTATTATTATTTTTCCCCATAGCCCAGTTCAGGGGTGCAAAGGTCTTTAAAATTTCTGGACAATCTCTGGTACAATGAAGTATCTGATAATTGATAAATCCTATGTTGCCGGATACACGTAAAATTTTTCAGAATTGGCATAATCCATTATAGTGACTTCTAGCTTATAAAATTAACAGATACCATGATTTCATTTTAGTTATGTGCTTTGATAACAGAAAATAATTAATTAGCATTTAATGTAGTTAACATATTGTGGTAAAAGCACCATTAGATTTGTTTTTTTTTTTAATTTTCCTTCAGTTTTTAAAGGGATACAAGTTTAACAATAAAAAACATAAAAAGCAAAAATAGCTCCCCTTTTTCTTGCAAGGCTGTTTTTTACCCCAATAATTTAGAGTCCTGGGGTGGAAGGACTTGAAAAACAAAAATAGAATTTTCAACAATCTCTATCTTACAAAGATATTTAGCTATCCAATGAAATTGCACTTTACTCAATTCAAAATTCGATTGTTTTGATTGATTCCTGTCAGTTTCTGTGAAAACAGACCATCTTCCCCATTTCCATGTGAATTTGTGTGTCATTGTTGAAATTGTTGAAAAAATGTTTTTTTTTTTTAATGTAAGTGCAGCATTTCAAAACTTTTAAAAAACTGAATAGTAGTAGTAGTTTGCCGTTTTCGGAACTGCTCTGCAACGCGAGTGGGTTCACTGTCCTTGAGGGCCACGCTAGAGATTGAACTGCTGACTGCTGAACCAAACCAAGCTAAAAGAAAAAATAAAAAAGGAACATAACTGCGTTTTCTTTTTCCAATATGTTACAGAAAAACATTGCCCTTTGACTGTCCCGTCAGTTATATATTGCAGATCTCAGCTACTACAAAAGATTTAGTTCTCCATGTGCCTCCTGATTGCTCAAGGAGGTTCACACCTGTGTGGGTAAATTCATGAAATACTGTGAAACAGCCAGGCTCCGTAAGGAAAGTGTGTTACAGCGGAAGTCAGTGAGCAAGGGGGCAGATCCCCTCCAGCCACATCCCCTAATGCTCACGCTACCACGAAAACACTTCAGATATTACAAAGCCCAGCCATTTCCAGCACCATATGAGAAAATTACAACAGTCCCTAGAGTAGTTTAAAAAAAAATCCCGAAAGGTTATGGCCTTTGCTGTTTGACCATAATGCTTGCTGTTTCCATGTACAAGTTGATTTGATTCTCCCCTTCCACTGACAGTGAAGTTGTAACCGCGCCGGGTTGAGGATGCGTCCATGTTACAGAGTTGAGAAGGGGTCAGGTGGTCTGTCTGGTGGATGGTGGGATGCTGAGACTTTTATCCCAGGTACCAGGACTGGAAGAGAAGAGAAAAAGTGCAATTAGTGGTATCATTTAGAAAATAAGACATTTAGAAGTTGTCCCTCCAATTGTGAAATCAGGATCTATGGTAGGGATACAGGAGGGATTCGCCGGGCAAAGTAAAGGAATGAGCGACACTAGGAAATTTTTAGACACTGAAACTGATCTTACTCCTCTAAAATTGAAATTCAGTGTCTTTGTTGGGGGTTGCTAACGTTCTGAGTGTGCCTTACAAAATGAAATGTGTGTGCCCACTTGAAATACACATACAGGCTTTATTTAGAGTCTGGCGAGGACTGCGGCAGAAGGGCAGGAAACGAGCATCTTGTTCTTCAGTGAATGCTCAGTGCCCAGTGCAGCGCCCACAATGGCAGGTTCTCGACAAGGAAGAGTGGACTGAATGAAGAATGGGTGAGGGGAGAGGTGTCACGTGCTGGAGTCGACTTTGGTGATTTTCACAGCATTCCTGCTCAGTGAGATGTAGGCCCTGAAGATGTTATTGCCACATTCTCTTAAAAGGCACAGATAGCTAACAGTGACATAAGAATAATGAACTCCTTTATGTAGCCCTATGTTCTTTGCTGCATTATCTATAACAGCCAAGATATGGAAGCAACCCAAGGGCCTATCAATAGACAAGTGGATGAAAAAGCTGTGGTACATACATACAATGGAATATTGCTCAGACATAACAAGAATGAAATCTTACCACTTGCAACAGTGTGGATGGACCTACAGGGTATTATGCTCAGTGAAATAAAGTCAGTCAGAGACAAATACCAAATGATTTCGCTCATATGAGCAATCTAAAGAATAAACTAAATGAACAAACAAAATTGAAACAAACTCGTAGACACTGAGAGCAGACTGGGTGGGCTAGAAGGGAGGGTGGTTGGGGCACCGGGTAAAAAAGCTGAAGGGAGAAAGAAGTACAAATTGGTAGTTACAAAACAGTCACAAGGATGTGAAGTACAGCATAGAAATATAGTTGATAATATTGTAATAACTGTGTATGGTGCCAGGTGGGTACTGGAAATATTGGGGGAACACTTTGTAAAGCATATGACTGTCTAACCACTATGCTGTACACCTGGAACCAATACAAAATAACATAGAAGGTAAACTGTAATTGAAAAAAAAAAAAAAGGATAGTGATATAAGAATAAATAAAGGTAAAGTGAAAAGAGTAGGTACCAAGAGTCCCAGGCTGTTTTGGACAAGTCACAGCATCTCTCTTACATGTTTCCTTACATGTGCATGTGGTATATTTTATGATATAAAACACTACTTTTCAGCTCAACATTTCTAAAACAATGTTTTCAAAAATGACAAATAATAATCAAGTGGTATCAACATGTCACCCTACTAGCTACGCTGATGTGCTGGGGGAAAAGCCCTCATTCATGTTTTTGCTCTTTTGACAGTTATTTAGAGCCTTCCATATGCCTGATGGGCCCAGTTAACATTTCCTTTCATAAATCTTAGGTAGTTTGGGGCAATGGTCTGGTTATACCTCAATTTATATGCTGGCATATCTTTCTCTGTTTACTAAGCAAAATGACCAATTATGGTTTAATATCAGAGTCAGTTTCTCAAGTGAAATAAAAAGGTACATGGCTTTGCCAACTTTTCTCTAGAGATACCCTGTCAAATCTACAACATTTATCATTATTCACAGAAAAATCATCAACTTCTAGCAAAAGTGAATGCTTCTAAAAGCTCTGGGTTGATAGTATAAAGAAGGGGTTACACTTGGGTTGATTCAGTCGATGAAGGCTCACTCTTTTTTAAAATATATTTGTTGGGACCTGCCCTGCCTGGTTTCAGGAGCTGTAACCCGCCCCCCAACCCCCCCCCCCAAGGCTAAGGCTGAGTGAGCAACCTTCGGACTGTGAGCCACTAAGGAGACAAAGCTTATCTCCTTGGCAGGAGTGCCACTTCTGCTTCATCTATAACTGGCCCCCAATGCTTGGTCAGTTAGCCAATGATGGGTGAGATTCCCTCAAAGGAGGAGTCACCTAAGACAGGCACGATCATGCGGAAGGCCCTCAAGGAAGGACTTGGGGGGCCACAGCAAAAGGGGGTGATGGACCCTCACCCCCTGGCTATCCTGACATAGCCTGAGTCCTCAATCCATCTGGGAGAAGTTTCCTAATCTCTTGGCTGCTTTGCTGACTTTGCCTGACTTAAGCCTGAAACAATGACAGGGGGTGGTACAGTTCTATAATGGATAGGGTGAGCTCCCCAGGTGATCAGGCCTAAGAAAGAATATATAAAATCCTGTGAAACCTGCTTTGTTAAGAATGCTCTCAACTAAATGATAAGGGTCTGAGCAGGAAATGAGTTTATTTCCCAAAGTTTTGTAGCCTTTTAGCTGACAGACCCTGACTCAGAATAAGCTCTCAGAGTTCTTTGTATGCTGTCTATTGTTTCATCCTTGCTGCCTGACAATGATTGATGAAGCTTTACCTGTATTCCTGTGCAAAAGGAACCCAATAAAAGCCCATTGAGGAACAGGCTCTTGGCCCTTCTCCTTTGAGAGTTGGGCCACCTCTCCTCCCCAAGCAGATCATGTCTTGATAATCTTATTTTCATCTGTGATGGATGGGGGGCTCTGTGTGCAAAGTTCCCTCACATATATTTTATTGATTATGCTATTACAGTTGTCCCATTTCCCCCCTTCACTTCCTTCCACCTTGCACACCTTTTCCCGCCCACATCCCCCACGTTTAGTTCATGTCCATATGCCATACTTATAAGTTCTTTAGCTTCTACATTTCCCATACTATTCTCTATACTATACTATTCCCTCCCCCGTCTATTTTCTACCCTCTGTCTAAGCTACTTATTCACTGTACCTTTTCCCCCTCTCTCCTTCTCCCACTCCCCTGTTGCTAACCCTCCATGTGATCTCTATTTCTGTGATTCTGTTCCTGTTCTAGCTGTTTGCTTAGTTTGTTTTTTTTTCTTTTAGGTATGGTTGTTAATAATTGTGAGTTTGCTCTCATTTTACTGTACATGTTTTTATCTTCTTTTTCTTAGATAAGTCCCTTTAACATTTCATGTAATAAAGGCTTGGTGATGATGAACTCCTTTAACTTGACCTTATCTGAGAAGCACCTTATCTGCCTTTCCATTCTAAATGAAAGCTTTGCTGGATAGAGCAATCTTGGATGGAGGTCCTTGCCTTTCATGACTTGGAATACTTCTTTCCAGCCCCTTCTTGCCTACAAGGTTTCTCTTGAGAAATCAGCTGATAGTCTTATGGGAACTCCTTTGCAGGTAACTGTCTCCTTTTCTCTTGCTGCTTTTAAGATTATTTCCTTATCTTTAATGTTGGGTATGTAATTATGATGTGCCTCAGTGTGTTCCTCCTTGGGTCCAACTTCTTTGGGACTCTCTGAGCTTCCTGGACTTCCTGGTAGTCTATTTCCTTGGCCATATTGGGGATGTTCGCCTTTATTATTTGTTCAAATAAGTTTTCCACTTGTTGCTCTTCCTCTTTCCCTTCTGGAACCCCTATGATTCAGATGTTGGAATGTTTAAAGGTGTCCTGGAGGTTCCTAAGCCTCTCCTCACTTTTTTGAATTGTTTCTTCATTCTTCTCTTTGTTTGTTTGTTTCTTCCTTCTGGTCCACTCCATTGATTTGAGTCCCAGTTTCCTTCCCATCACTATTGGTTCCCTGTACATTTTCCTTTATTTCACATAGCGTAGCCTTCATTTTTTCATCTAATTTCAACCAATTCTGTGAGCATCCTGATCACCAGTGCTTTGAACTGTGCATCTGATAAGTTGGCTATCTCTTCATCACTTAGTTGTATTTGTTCTGAAGCTTTGATCTGTTCTTTTGTTTGGGCCATTTTTTTTCTTTTTGTCTTGATGTGCTTGTTACATAGTGAGGGGCGGGGCCTTAAGTATTCATTAGCGAGGGGCAACCCATGTAGCTGTGATGTGATGCTGTTTGTGGGGGAGGGGTCCGAGAAGGAACAATGGTGATTGCTCCGCTCTCTGCTGGATTTCAGTCCAATTTCAGTCCCTTCTGCTGCTTCACCCAAGCAAACTGGGCCCTTCTGGTGCTGATCTCCATGTGGGTGGGCTTGTGTATGTTCTATGACCCTGTGGGTCTCTCCAACAAACTCTCCTGTGAGGCTAGGAGTCTCTCCCAGCACCTCAACCCCCACTGGTGTTTTCAATTGGTGGCTTGAGGCTTTATTTCCCCCTGCTGGGACCCTAGGTTCTGTGGTCCATCCTGCTCCCCAGTTTTGCCTGGTTTATCTGCACATGAATGTGGGACAGTCTGGTCCTCAAGCTGCCCTGTGCACTGTGCCCCTCCATAATCCACGGCCTTGCTGGGTTCGCCTGCTGCCACCCTGAGCCTGGGGTCTGCCAGGCACCATTTTTTTTGCCTCGACCTCTCTCCACCTGGCCTTCCGACTCCACCTCTCTTACCAGTCTGAATGAATGTTTCTATTTTAACTCCTTGGTTGTCGGACTTCCACACAGTTCAATTTTCTGTCAGTACTGGTTGTTTTTTGTTTCTAAATTTTTGTTGTCCTTATTTTGGTTGTGTGAAGAGGCAAAGTGTGTCCACCTATGCCTCCATCTTGGCCAGAAGTCCGAAGGCTCACTCTTATGTAAGAGATTCAATTCAGTTAGGTAAGGGCTCATTGGGTCCCCAGGATAAGTGGTGAAATGATACTACCTAGAGGTGGGTATGAGATTTCCTGGTCACAGAAGCCACCTTTGATTTCCAGAGGACTTGAAAATGCCTAAACTTAAACCAAAAAACTGCTCATCTTGTGTACTTTTAGATGTTATTCTTTGACCACAGGCTTTGAGGAAGACAATGAAGTGTCTTGTGTCCTGAAAGGAAATCATCCTGGCAAAGGCGCACAGCCTAAATCTAACTGAACGGAATAAAGAAGAAGGAGAAGGAGAAGAGAAAGGGGGCAAACTCCACACTGTATTTGTAGCAGGCTTTCTGAAGAGCTGAGTCCGATCCACCTTAGAGCTGAGTTCTCTCTTTAACGAAACTGTCTCAAACTTTGGGGGCCATGAATAACTAACGAACAACGAGTACAATTTCTGTTTTCACACTTCCTAAAGCAGTTGTGAAATTCCAGACTTAAATCTGACAATGCGTTGGTAGTTCTTGAAGCAAAGGCCTGGCGACCCGCGAGTCAGCAGGGGGAGCAGTTTTCCATACAACAGCTTCTGGACACAACCTCAGCGCACCACAAAAATCTGCAGTGCCTCTGCACTTCTCTTAAAAAGCAAAGCGGAAAAAAAAGTTTCTTCACACATCTTACTATTCAGTGTGCCTTGCCGACAAGGTTACCCCAGAGCAGCTCTGTAATCCTTCACTGAAATAGGCTTTATTGATTGCTCTGGTCTATTGTTCTCTTTTCAAGTCCCCCAAGTTCAAGTTCATCCTGGTGTTACATCATGTCTGGTTGCTAAGAGCAACCAGACAGACCCAGACGTGACTATCATTAGCAAGAAACCCTCTGCTCTCCTCCCACCAACCTTCCAGTGGCTCTGACGTAGCAGGCCCACTGCAAACACATTGAAGTATTTATTCTGCCTAATTTATGACCTACACAGCAAGCAAGACCCCCACTCCCAAAACCAACACTGTTGTATATTTAATTAATCTGTCTTTCTCTGGCACTTGGGAAAGTTAGACAAAGGACTAATTATTGTGTTTCACTCTCCACACTTTTCTTTTGGGGGGGTGAATATTTGCATGGGAAAGAAAACTACAAGGCCCAGCATCGGCCCCCCTCCCTCCCCTTTTTCTTTTTGCCCTATTGACATTTCATGAAATACTTTAGCTGCTTAAGGGAATTAGGAAAAAAAACGCGATGTGAATGTTACTCCTTTTGAGTTGGTATTCAGTAACACAAATCAACTCATGACATGTTTAAATTTAAATGCTAACCACACACTCTCAGAGTTACTTTAAAGGTTAGTTTTTAATCAATAGAAGTTGCTGACTCCGGGTTTTTGAGCTGCGCACTGCAGCTCTTGGGCTTTTGTCTAACGTTAAAGCTCTCAAACTTTTTTTTTCCTGAGATGATTTTAGCAATGATTTGCAGACACAGAACGCTATTGTGCTCAGACCAGCAACATGTCAATAGAGGAGCTAGTGACCCTGGGGTGGGGTGTCAATATGACTCCTGAAGGCTGGGGTTGGGGGTCTTTAATAACCCGTGAAAAAAACCTAATTAACCCTTTCAGGCCCAAACCGAAACCTATTCTTGTACTTCTCCACTCCTGTAGCCTGACCATTAGTACTTATCTCACCACCACACTAATCTTCATGACAATTAACCCAGCTACTTGACCAAAGCTTTCCAGAATGGGAAACCAGTCCGTCAGGGGAACCACACAGGGAACTTTTTTTTTTTAATGAGGTCTCTTTGATTAAATCATTAATTTGCAGAGATGGCAGGTAAGCAGTAGTAATAATAAATAGTCATCCGCTCCACCCCGAATTTTCTCGTGATCAGTTTGCTGCTGAAGACACCCCTGATTCTGCTTTAATGAGTGTGACAACTGCACATTTATAAGCCCTTCAATTTCTGTAACCTGGCATGATGGGAAAAATCCACTTTTCTCTTGTGATATTTTCTTATAAAATTCATTATGTAAGCAGTGCAAGTTTGAAAACATTCCTTGAAGAACAATTCTTTGCACTTTCTTCTTGGGTCATACAAGACAAATATAAAAGCAATCCGAGATTGTTACATTGTGGGGGTTGAGTAGCATATCACTAGGAACATGCTGCCACATTAAACAAAATTCATTTATGGAGAGTCAAAAAATTGTCTTCAGCCATTTACTGACACAAGCTTAGGTCTCTGCCTTCCTACGCTGTAGCCCCTTAACCTAACCTACTGTATCCAGATGGACTACAAAGGACTCTCTGTCCCTTATCTGCAGTGAGTTCCAACATTACAATACAATATAGGATGATGTTATCTCGAGACATTTACATTAAGGAAGTAAACACAGGGCTTTGATCTATTTTTTCCTCGGTAACATCCAGCTACAGTTGTTTCGGAGGTCCATAAATCCACACTCTCACATAGGCTCTAGTTAAGTCAAATTGCTCGGTTACACTCGCAATTTCTACAGTTTGGGATGTGCTGGCGGGGAGGGAAGGGGGTAATTGTCCTCTGTCGGTGTTCAAGGTGAAACATCAAAAGAAATCTGCAGTCCAGGACCAGAGCTCAGCTTTCCTTTTCTCCAGTCAAATGAAGAAGTAATCTCATCAGGTTGGAAAGTGCTGACTAAGGATTTAATAAAGTGCCTGCAGATGTGGCGTCTCTAAGGTATTCAACTCATGTAATGCAAAACAGCTCCACTCTGAATGTGCTTATAAAATTTCATTTAACCATTGCAGCACGAGCTTTTTTTTTTTCCACCATTCTCTAAGGAGTTTTATCACACTTCCCGCCCCTTAATTTACAGCTCCATGAAAGTTTGAATCCTATTCTGCCAGGATCCTGGAATACTCACAGTAGTCAGGTTTTTATGAACCATAAACAAAACTCTGTCCTGCTGCCTCTGAAACAGGAAGCTCCAAACGGCAGTAGGTACCTTTGACAGTGGCTGTCACTTTCCTTTCTTGAGACACATGGAGAGCAATTAGGAAACTGAGGCTATTTTCCACACTTTGGTCGGGAGGTTGCCGAAGAGCTGGCTGAGGAAGACTCAACTCCATAGTAACCGCAAACATTCAAATAACAACTTTTTAAAAGGCCTGTTGTAAACCCTTTTCACTCAGAGGGCTGGATGTATATTTTAGCAAGAAAAGGAAATACAAGACTGTTTGAGATAGCTATGTTTTACTTTAACCAAAAAAGAAAAAAAAAAAAAAAAATATATATATATAGGAGAGGGTGCTTGGGGTGGGGGTGGGGGTGGGGTGGACAGAACAGACTGTGACGCAGCAGAATCTGTTTTTCAAATTAAAAAGTTAAACAAAAGACCTCAAGGGCAAAGTTGAACACAGCGGAAGGAGGTTGTTAATGTGGAATCCAGAACTGGGTGTGACGCTTCGCTTTCTTCTCCAGGCAAGGTGGGTTATCTGAGGACATTCACACACAGGATGGACGGGAGAGGCCTGCGCCCCCACCCTCCCAGCAGGCCTGACTCTCCAGCAGCCACCGAAAAGCATGCTGCCAACCAAATCTGCATGGGTTGTGGTCAACATTTTGACTTCTCTCTTGAGGGGCTGCAATCCAATTAGTCAATTCTGGCTTCCTGCTCTTATTTGGATGAGCTCAAGCCCACTGTTCAGTCCAAATGAGTTGTCCTTGGGAAATCAGCCTGAGGCCTGGTCGTCTCCTCTGCCTCCTTCCAACACCATGTGAGTGATCAGGGCCCCTGCGTGCACGTCCAGCTTCCCATATTAGCACGCACCGTTCTGGAGCATTATTCGCCCCTATTCATTCAACAAGTACTAGGTGCCCGCTGTGCGGTGTATATAATAAACTCTGGGGAGGTGAGGAGTTCGGTGAACACGGTCCTTGCTCTTACGGAGCTGTTGTTTAGAAAGGTGTTGGATTTTGCACTTCTGTGCCCTCATGGTACCAGGTATCCTGCTTTCCTCACAAACTTACAGGTAGGAACTTCACAAACTTATGTTGATGGAGGAGGCTAAGGATCCAGCGTCTGAGGGACCTACGATCGACTCCCAGTTTTTCTATTGACTGGTTGTGTGACTTCAACCCTCAACCCAGAAGATTGCTGTGAGGGCGACTCTGCACTCCGTGAGAGGAGCAAAGCTTTTTTTATTATTATTTTTTTACACTGGTTTCTTCTTAAAAAGGTGACATGCTCTACACAGGTGTCAGTTATTGGTATTGCCAGGCACAGGCTTTGATCTCTGCAGTCATTTTTCTTGTCTGATTTTGTTAATTAAAGAAGGCCTGTTTTCAATAACCTAAACCAAGACTTGTTTATTGTACAGGAAACTATTAAAATGTTAATGGGCTGTGATTGGCCAGGTTTACCTTTGTGGCCTTATCTTTTCACCGCTTGTACTCAACACTTGTGCTGTGTTAAACGCCTTCCAGATCCCCCAAAGCCAAATGCCTTCTCCCTGCTGGGCCTGGGCTGTACCCCTCTCCTTGGCTTTGTTAACACTTGCTAGTCCTGTCTTTCTCAGATTAGCAGTCCCTTCTTCCAAGGGGTCATTCTCTAGGCCTTTGGTCCCAAGGTTCACCTCTGTCACAGTCACTGAACTGTGATCACCTGTTTCCCTTCCCAAGAAAACGACCTTCTTGCACGTGGCTTCCCCGGGCTCTTGCCCAGTGGCTGGCACTGTACAGGCACTTAATAAACACTGTCGAATAAGGGAAGGAAGGAAGAAACAAGCTGTCTCCGGGGTTCCCAGTGCCTGGGGCCCGTTACCCTCCCAAGGCCTTCAGACGGATTTCCAGCACAGCTCTGCCATCTCTATGCTCATGCCACATGTCCCCGTCTCCCCAAATGACGGCGCTCTCCCAAGAGAGACACCCCAGGCAGCTCCGACCGAAGAGCTGGTGCAGCGGGGCCGACTGCGGCCCACCGCGTCAGTAGCCTGTGCGATGGTTTTGTAACATGGACCGCTGCCTACTCACTACAAGCACCGAGGAGTTGTCCAAACCACCGCTCCCTGGAGAGTGACCGTGCTGCTCCCGGCCAAGACCTCCGTTTGGTTCAAACCTCAAGACGGGAAAACACTAATCTTTTTTTACCCAATAAGCCATCCAGCACCTCCAGGCCTTGAGAGCACATACACAATCCAATTATTCTGACTGTTGTTCCAAAGTCTGACTCTTTCACTGTATTCCAACTTGCCCTAGTGTAGGCCTCACCATCCATCAAGTACTTTTTTTTTCTGGTCTCCTTTTCTATGTTCATCAAATGTAAACCAAAGACTTCTGAATTCAAAACTGCTCTCTGGCCCACACACGCTCACGCTGCAGACTCACTGGAGGGCTGTATGCATCGTGGCGGAAGTCAGGGCTCTGGTGTTCCCATTAACAGAACCCCGCCACGTCACGAGTCCACTGTTGGGTGCTGGTTGTTAAACGATCCCAGGCAACTTAGTTAGCGCTCCCGAGTCTCAGTTTCAGACTTGGCGAAATGGAGGCAACAACTTGATCAGGTTTTATCGGGATTCAGTGAGCTCATACCTGGAGAGAGGCAAGTTCAGAAAACCAGGCGGCCATGGTAGGTGGGTTCTCCAACTTTAAAATGTGCATAAGGCCTAAAGTATACATGAGACCTAAAAACAACCAGTTCTCCTGGAAAGTAATCACTCAACAAGCCGCCATTCTCATATTTAATGATATAATTTCTTAGTTAAAAGTAGCAGCTACGTCAGTTCCATTTCCCCAGTTGCGAGAGAAAGTTCTTGAGAAAATAAAAATCTGTCTTTAACTGCGGTATTAAAATCAGAGCGGTGAAACCAACCACACAAAAGGAATTGGCTCAAGTTTATGAAAGGCATTCGGGCCCTTGCCCCTTGCCAGGCTAAACTGCACGCCTTGGAAGTGGGGTGAGGGGGAGAGGGGAGGGGCGAGGGAGGGAGTAGTCAGGCAACCAAGTGGGACAGAAACAATCCTATTTTGGTTTTTGTTAGTGAATGGCATACTACATAGATCAGAGACTTCTTATAAAACACAAACCCCCACTGTACACAAAGCACAGGAAAATGTGAGGAAAAAAGGGAAAAACTAAAAGCAGCTTAGGGTGTGTTAACGCTGCTATTCTGTCAGCTTAAAGAGCATTTTATGCTTGATCAACAGCTCCTTTTTATTGTGCTTTTCTTTCATTCATTCGAGACATCAAAGCGGCACCACCAGTGTACCTGCCCTTCTGGAGCCGCCTGTGAGGGGTTCTAATGAAGCACGACTCTGGGAGCCGGAGACCCCCGTGGACACGGCGGTTCAAAGGGAATATTTCAACAATGATTACATTTTGTAAATCTTTTTATGAAAGAGACAGCTTATTTCCTGCTTTTTCATGAAAAATAGATTCTACCCATTAAAGTGAGCCCGCGCCACGGAAGCTGCTTGAGATCTGAGGTGCAGCGTGGAGGCTGAGGGGACCCCACGACGCCCGATGAAACCGTCAAGAGTTCCTGTGTGCTTGGCCCTGCCGGGTTCCCCGGGTGGAGCCCGGACGGAGCGCTGGGTGGCTTCGCCACGGAAAGTGCAGTGATGAGGGGGGTTCCCGGGCCTGTTTTTCCGGCGAGGGCCCTGTGTTTATTATTTGCTCTTTTTTCCTATTTTTTTGATTCCACAAAGTCCAACCAAATATCAGAAGGTATCAGGTGACCCCTTTTTATTGCACGAAAGGTAAGATGAAAGATCTTAGCTACAGATTCATTAAGTGCTGTATTTTAATGCCCTGAAATGGGACAAACCCTTTTCCATATGGGAAGTTTAGCCATAAAAAAAGCTGCCTCTGGTCTGAAGATACAATACAGGCTTTATTATTGGCAAATGTCTGCCCCAAAGGCAAAAAATAAAAGAGGCAGCCTAGCCCTTTGTAATTTTTGATTCTCAACATTAAAATAATCTTTCCGTTAGTCTTTCTTTTTTCTTTTTAGTTTTTTTGGCAGCAGGGAGAGTTGAAGGGAGTAGGGAAGGAAAAGAATATGATATCCTAGGGAGCTATGAAGTGAAGAAAAATGTATGTTTTCTATACATCAGATTCCAATTTTAATTAAATGCCTGTTGTCTAACAAGTGCAGACGGTCACACTTGGGGCTGGCCCAATGGCGGCCTGGGGAGGTAACCTTTCTTGTTTAAAAAGGGAGGCGTGGGCGTGGAGGTCGGAGCTCAGCAAAGCGTGGCCACATTATAATAATCGTCCCACCAACTGCTTCCCCACGCCGGCTCTTCCCCTAACGCTGCAAAGCTCTTTCCAAATATGACTCAGGTTCACAGCAAATCTATTGTGCAGATTTAACGTTCGGACTGTGCAGGTAGATAAAGTCAAGTAAGGGGAAAAATAATATTCAAGTGAAAAGTCCAGTTGTTCCAAAAATTCTCCCAGAGACACCCTGCAATAGAATGACGAGATCTGGTCCTTTGCCAGAAACAAATTCCCAAACTAACCTTTTCAGCCAAGGAGCCCTTTAGGCATTGGATGGCATCTGCCACCTTTGGACATCTGCACCCCAGCTGGCGCCTCCTTGGCCAGCCCTGAGCACACGAGTCTCTTCGCCTCTTACCCTTTTAATCCTCCCTCTGCTCACTGTCTGGGGTCCTTCCTCCTGTCCCTTCCAGTCCCATTTCCTGCCTCTCCCCACCCCCTGAGCCAGGCTCCCTCCCCACCTGTGTCTGAGCCACCCTCCGGAGTCAGGGCGGACCCCTGCTCTCTCAGAGGCCACACAGACCACCGGTCTTCCCTCCTCCATTCATCGGACTAAGAAAGGAAGGGAAGAGGAAGGCACTCAGCCGCAACCCCAGCCAGCAGCTGGAATGGAAAGCTTCTGTCCTGAGCCAAAGAAACGTGGCGCAGAGGCCGAGTGTGGACAGGGTGAGGAGGAAGTTGTAGACTCTTTGTTTTCAGATTCATGAGAAAACAGGGAGAGAGGAGAGTGGGACTATACTCTCAGCTTGGCCCTGAGCTGTGAGTGGGGGCTCTGGTTCAAGTCCTAGCTCGGTCACTGGCTGCCGTGGGACCTGGGCACCCCCTGAGGCTGCTCTGACGTGCACTAGAAACACCCCATTTCTACGCTTTCATTACCTGCCAGGAGGACCTGCTTTTTTACGTTACTGGTTCCACCAATCATCCTTTCCTCGTTCACAGTGTGGATGTAACATGGTCAGGGTAGAACTGCTCACGTCCCTCACCGAGGTCCGAGTAAGCTTGACCATGGTACGAGTCAGAGACCTAGATTCTAGTCCGTGTCACTTCCAGGGTCCAGATGAACTTATCTTCAAACCAGGCCCCGGTACACTGGTTATCACAGCATTTAGGGCAGGAAATTATGTTCAAAGACAAAAGTGTGAAACACTGGCCTGAAGTCAGGGCAGCATTTAGATGGCCTGGGAGAGGGTCGGGGTTTCCTCTGAGCCCACTGCCCTGGATAAAAGTGGAATGATTTCCCGGAGCCCTGTCAAACCTCCATGTGGCGTCCCCAAAAGCCCAAACCCGGGATCAGTGAACAAGGCTTTCCTCCTCCTTCTGGAAATGTGGTAGGATTTAGGGTTTTATGGCAACAAAACTTGTCTTTGTTAAGACGTGACTTGCAAAACAAACCCACATGTGGGGGTTGGCAGTTTCAGATGATGGTACTTTTATTTTTTTAATGCTGAAACAGCAAAAGCTTTTTTATGTTTAGATTTACTTCCTTCTAAATTTGTAGATTAAATTTACAACTAAGCAATATTCATTACTACAAACAATTAGATCCTTCCTGAATATTTCCAGGGGAGCTAAGTGAGAAGCTTTCGGTGGGGCTGGGCTGGGCAGCTGCGTGAAGGTGAAGGTCCCACAGTATGAGGACTCTGCGTGAAGGGTCCGCTCAACGACTCGGACGTGTGCATAATACATGTGAGCAGCAGAATTGCCTGGTTCCCCTGTCAGGAATCTGTGCTTCTTGGACAGAGTAACATCATTCTAACACACAAAATGTAACTCCTTTTTACCTTTTTAGTAATGACGTTAGAGATGGTGAAGATCTTATAAGCAAAGATTACTGAAAACAGATAGAATGTGTTTTATAAAATCAAGCACGCAAACAAAATCAGCTACTTTGTTCTCAGATGAATTCCACTTAGTCGTGCTCTCCTGGTAACTGAGACTTAAGAACAAACTTAGAACTTATATACACGGTGCTAATTTAAAAGTTATATACTTTTATGATTTTATATTGATAAAACGAATTACAGATTGGGTGGCTGTTTATCCATTCATTGGCTCTTTAAATATTCTTTTCTCTTGTGAAGTCACCCTGTGGATAGGAGATCCTGGTGGTAAGATCAAATGAAACATATTAACTTTCATTCTGATTCTGCAATCACAAAAACCTTGCAGACTGCCATCTCGTGCTATCCTAAAGACGGTTCAGCTAAAAACATACTTGAAGGTCTTTCTTTTAAAGAAGTGAATTATCTGAGCTAAAATATGGCTTCCTGTTCTCCTGCATCAGCTTTTCCGTGTTGTTTTCCAGGAACACGTTTACAAGTTCAAGTTCAGGTTTAAACGAAATAAAACACTCGTCAGGAGTTTATAACTGAGCCTCATTTACATGTACGCCCTCTGAACTCTGCCGGCCTCAGAATGCGAGTTTCCAAGGCTTGGTGAAGGAATGTTTTACAGCTGGAATAGGTACTGCTTTCTCAGGCATTTCAGACTCAGAGGCTGGGCAGCACCAAGCTCTAGTTAGTATGAAACATTTCCTCAGATCTACTACAGAGTTAAAGAAATAGAGAAGGAGAGACAGGGCAGGGGCCAGGAGAACTGGGTCTTTTTCATTTTCCCTATAGGGCTTCAGAGTTAACATTCCAGTTAAAAAGAGAGCAACAGATCCTGGCTAGATTCTATAATCTAGAATTCCACAGCCATGGCTTCAAATTTATTTGGAATCATTTTCAGCTCTTTGTGCAAATGGTCACTGCATATTTATTCTCTGCAAATGTAAAAACTAGAGTTTGCTTACACTGTTTTTCTGCCTTGAAAATTCAGTTAAAAAGTGCTATGAAGATAAATGTTCTCAACTCAAAAAGGATCTCATATTATGTTTATAAAAAAAAAAAAAAAACCTAAGGGATTTTTGAGGTCAGAGATTTCAGGGACTTTCCGGACAATAAAGGTACATTATAGAGGAAGAACTGAAGTAGGGATTCTGAGATGCTCAGAGGGGACCAGTCTGGAGCAAGCTGAGTTCCTGGTTAAGACTCAGTCTCCCTGGTTAAGCAAGGGTCCAGGAGTTTGGAGAAAGTACCAATGGCCTTTGTGGACAGAAACAGAAAGAAAGCTGAAGAAACAGGACGGCAGACTCTGCCACTCAACTTCTCTCTGAGTTCATCAAGCAAGAAAGCGGGCACAGCGGTAATGAGCAAGTGGTGCCACACCTGAGAGTTGCTTTGTATCATCTCCTGACACTGGGGACATTCCTTCCTGACAGCTGAGCATCCCCAGCGAAAGTGCAGGTTGTAGCACTTCCAAGCACCTCAGGTTTAGCTGCTGCGTCCCTGCGAGGCATGTGTAATTAGTCACATAAATAGTTCAAAGCAAGCCCTGTGGGGGGTGTTCAGAGAAGACACTGCCTGGCCTCGGGTGGACCCACCGAACATGGTGGAGCTGGGCCTCTGATAAAAAGTCTGTGCCTCTGATAAAAAGGGGTTAAGACCACCTTCCTAGCACGGTGTTTTTGAGGATGAAATGAAATAATATATGAAAGTGCTTTGACTCTTTACTAGACTGTACTGATGCTCATATGGGGAAGACAGAAACCTCATCTTTTTATTCGCTCACTGCAGTCCCTTCTTGGCTTAGTGCAATGGTGGGCAGGCATTTTTCCTGGATAAACGCAATCATAGCATGAGTATTGCTGGCTATCTTTTCTTTTCTTTGAACCCCCTGAACTTAGCCTAGCTCAAATGCTAAAAACCACTAAGGTTTTTCTAAAACCAAATTAAATGTGAATATGCTTCCAAACAAAGCCCTTTGCTATGAAAATAGGAAGCTTCTTCTATTGGATAGAGACATGAATAAAAGTAGAAGTCATTGAGATGATATTCTGTAGACATAAATGGTAAAATTAGTTTCTTTTTAGGCGGTTTACTTATGGTAATTGAGTGGAATCAGGGCTCACAAGCCAGGGAGTTTCTCAGCTTTGGAGGCAGAAATGATTGGCCCATTTGCAGAAAGCTCATAATTTGCATATGAGATGTCCTCTACTATACAATTGGTCACTCAGCCCCCAATTACTGAGAATTATGTGTTCTTTCTTTTGTCCAGTTTTTGTTTCTCTTCCTTCTTTTTCCTAAATATCTACTTCATTTCGACTCCTTCCCCACTGTCTTTTGGACTCTGCTTTAAGTATTGTTATAGGAAACAAACGTAACAGCTAATGTTACTTTCTTTTTGTCTTTTTTTTAAGCCACTTCTGCAAAATGGTGGATGGGAAATATTTTCCCGAGGACTGAATTAATCCTTGTGGATCGTAATTACTTTGAAAACCAAATAATTTGATAGTTGACTTGACAGTTCAAAGTTTTATATTCATTAATGTGTGGGTAGGTAAATGCAGACCTAATGTTATTTATTTTACACTGCACCTCATGGTGAAACGGTAGCTCATCCTTCTACAGTTTTCTTTGAGAAACAGAGGGCACCAAAGTTGGAAACACACTTCGCTGGATGGGGCTACACGGAAGGCCCAGGGTGAAGAGGGCAAGCTATCTCCTGGAAGCAAATCAGGCATTTGGAGAAGCTGCCTTCTCTCTCCAACTCCATTAGCTACTCGGTGGTTGCGATCTCTCATTTTCCTACGGAGCTTAATTCTGTGGCTGGTTCTTACTCAAAGAAAACATCCAGTAAAGGGTGCAATGGGGACGTCCAGATTTGACAGCTGACCTCAAGGCTGAGGAACATTAGTGAATTCCATGAGGAGTGTCATTCAGCAGTTCTTGGTTTACAAAGGTCATTGTGATGCAAGGCCCAGGGGAAGAACCGAGCAAATAGTCTTCCTGGAAGGTGGTGGGGGTGGGAGAAAGGGGAAGAATGATGTTATTAGGAGAGTGAGGTAAAGAGAATTTGGTACATCTTTAGACGTTGACAGGAAAACATATCTGGGAAGAGGCCAGCTGAGAGGTCCAGTGTGGCCCTAACTGAGTGGCAATGATGTCACAGATAGCACCACTCAGAGCTATGCAGACACCGGGAGGGGACAACGGGCAGAGAGCAAAACCGCCGCGAGATGGGAAATTTTCTCTCTCACTGCTTCATCATCACTGTATTCCATAATATTTGTCTAGAAAGGCACACAAAGCCTATCAGGTTAAATTAATCTTAATGATCAATTTTAGTTTTATTCTAATTAAACAATTTCAATTTAATTAATGCGAGCACAGAAATTAGTCAAAACTACAAGTGTAAATGTTGAACTTTAAATCAGCGGTCCTCCCCACTCCCTGGCTCCTGTAGAAGCACTTGAAAGTGTTTGCCTCTGAAAGTAGATGGGAATTTTAACCTTTGTCTGCATTGTGAAGGACAGAAGTCAGAAAAATGCGCAACCGGAAGCCCCCTCGGAGCATAGGCAGAAGCCCCCCCCTTTAATGCCCCCCCACAGCCTCACAGGCACAATTCTGCGTGGCCCTCTGCGAGGGTACCTCCTGCAAGGGGCATTTTCGAAGAACACGCTTTTGTTTCTCAGGGTTCCAAAGCACTTGGGTCAGTCTAATGGACACTAGGCTTTTATAAAACACCTTTGTAAAATAAGAACCATGCTCCTGAGTCCCAAGCCACATATTAAACGCTCAGTCCCTTCCTTCCCTGACATCTGAGAGCCTGCATCTCACGCCTGCTCAGCCTCTCCTCAGCTATGTGGCCTCAGGGGCTGTTTCGCCATGCTGGGCTGCAGCCCTCTTGTTTGGAGATGCTGCTTCATAAAAATGATACACACTTTATCTCAAAATGCACTTCAAGTCCCATCTGAAAAATGATGAGGTCTGGAGTGGATAATCTTTAAAGAAATGAACAGCTTGAGTATTTGATATTTTTATAACTTCGAAAAATACTGGCATCTTAAATTGGATTTGAAAATGGTATGGGGTATATGTGTCTGAGTCACCCTATAGAGACATTTAAATAAGTTCTCTCTTATCGTTTTATCTCTTAATAAAAATCTCAAGTAGATGGAATCCAGAAGTCCAAAAATTTGAGAAAGAAAAGGACTCAGCAAATGGAATTTTTTTTTGGGGGGGGAATATAAAAATTGAGTGGGGAGGAGTATAAAATGGAAAAAACTATAATAAAAAGAGACGCATGCTCTTTTATTTTGTGCTTAAAAAACTTGTCTTGGCACATGACCCAAGATTGAAGTTCTCCATAGGATGTAATAAACACTCAATAGTGCTATATTTTCTTGTGGAGACATAAAATTAAAAAAAAAAAAAAACCCAAAACTTGTATTGGTGAATCAGACTTAGTCACAGGTCTGTAGTGTCACAGATTCTTAGTTTTAGAAGAATGTTATAGGTAGCTTAAGCTTCTGTGTTATCACTCTTATCCATCAAATAGCCACGAATTCTTTCCCACAAGAAGCCTTCATCCATGATCCTCCATCTTGACTTGTTCACACTTGTATAGGAGAATTATTTGATAGCAATCAATCCACTGCTGCTGTTTGGGGACTTTATAGGAGAACAGCAGAGTAATTTAACAATATAGTTAATTAGTGTAATAATCACCACTAAATTTAGTCATGATAGTGGGATTCCCCTTACCTTGGTTAATGACCACGGACAATTCATTTCTTGACTGCCAGTGGTAGAAATGGCTTTTGAAATATTAACTTCTGCCCCGTGGGAATGACACTTAGCCCATCACATTTAATTTTTGACCTTCACTGAACAGCATGATCCTAATCCCTTGATTTTATAATCTTAACTAGGAAACATTAAAATATGGATTGACTCCAGTTGGCAGGGATCTTTATGTTCTTTTCACTAAAAAAGCTATAAATCCAATGGTTGACCTTTTATTTCCAGGTCACAAGTGACACCCGCTCACTTCTGTCCATTCGCATAGGATTTATGTTAGGGTCTACAGGTATAAGCCATGAAAGTTGAACTTTAATGAAATGTCTTTCAAAGATGTGCACTTAACCAAAAATTTCCCACAAAAATTAGTGGATGGCCTTTTAAAAACAGCTATTGTATCTTCAGGTACCTCGCTAGCCTCAACTAAATCTTTTTTTTCACTTCTAGTAAGTTTCTTCTAATAGCATTATTTTTCTAAGTCTACAAATTAGACTTCTTCGGAATGATACTAGTACCTCACTTCCCAATTTAGATTTCTCAACTGAAAGATTTCTGGAATGTTCCCTTTGCCATCACCACAATTTATCTGTCTCCAGCTAAAAAAATGTTCCGTGTCCTTATTCACAAGATGAATCGTATCGATGGGAGGCGTTCTGTGTTGCCAATCAGGGAAATGTGATTTGACGGGACCCCAAAGCAGCGAGATGAGGGACGGAATATCAAACCGGCGCAGGCCCACACCGTCTGTCTGAGCAAGACCAACGTTTCCCATAATACACTTCCTGCCACGGAGCACCCTACCTGTCACAGTCAATAATGTAGAAGGAGCTGATTAACTTAAGTGAAGTGCTCTCTGCTGTGTAAACACATAAAGATCTATGAGGTAAAAAAGGGGAGGGTGCAGGAAAGAACAAAACATCATTTTTATTTTTCATGTGGACACGTTCTCACTTTCCATTCTTCTCTTGTAACAATTACTGTACCAGCCACTCTGACAGAGTCAATAAATCGATCTGGGTCTTGATGCAGCAGCGGAGCGGACTGATCTGATACACCATTATCTGCAACGGAGGGTGGGGGTGGGGTGCACTTGGGTGGCAGAGGGCAAAGGGGAGAAATCAGCAAAGGGAACTCAGTGTTTGCTCACAGTAGGTTATTCATACTCCACCTGGAGCCTCCCTAACAGATAGATGCATCCGTGGCTGTGCGTGCACCTATGGGCGTGCACGTATGTGCATGCATGAGTGTGTTGGGGAGGGAGAGAGAAAAAGAAGCCTTCGCTGACTTGGCTAAAGGATGCAGCCTAAGTAATACCGTATGCAACCCTTATTTTAAGTCCCTGCGGTATTTCAGTCACTCACGCCAATCTGCAATTCAATGAGGATCACCACCCCATTAGAACTAATCATGTCAGCTGTGTATCTGACAAAATAAACATTCAGAAACTCCGCTCCTAGGTTCCTAACTTGTTTTTGCAGTGGGATTTTTTATTTCGTTCCCTCATCCAGCATAAAGTTTAATAGTTTTTTAATAAGAAATCATAACAGACATAGAAACTCTCCGCATGCATTCCTCACTGTAATTTTTCTCACAACCAGAAACTGCAGCTGTTAGCAGAGCTTTAACTTGCTCCTTGGGAGTATGCTAAGTATGTTCTTAATAAATAAATATCATCCCACCAGCTAATGAGAGAATTAATGGCACAACTTATGGAAAACAAAGGAGGGAGGATGTGGGGAGAGGAGACTCAGCTCAGGGGGAAAATTACCAGATTACCTCTGGGGTTCTTGCCATATTAACATTTCTGTGTTTCTGCTGGCAATCACATGTCCATGGTCCTACAGAGGCGTGAGATGCCTTATCTCTGGCGCCTAACAGAGGTTCAATTCTAAGGGGTAAAAGCAGCAAAGTGGCATGCATCAGCTTTCCATAAGCCAGGGTAGGGTGTGGAGGGTTTTACATACTAGCCATGCTGAATTTTCATGAAACTAAGTAGAATGCAGAAATTAATTTATAATTTTATAACTGTGACATCTAAGGACCAGAAAGGCTAAGATTTGCCTCAAGGTCACGGCACTAGTCTGCTCTGGCTACCAGAACAAAACACTACACAAAACACTACACACTGGGAGGCTTAAAGAGCAAAAACCTATTTTCTCACAGTTCCGGAGGTTAGAACGCCCAGAATCAAGGTTCCAGCTGGTTTGGAACCTAAGGGTCCTCTTCCTGGCTGGCAGACGGCTGCCCTCTCCCTGAGTCCTCCCAAGGACTAAAGCAAGGCCCCTGCTGTCTCTTCTTGTAAGGGCACCAATCCCATCATCAGCCGCCACCCCGCCCCCAGACTCCACCTCACCTAAACTTTAATTACTTTCCAAAGGCCCCATCTCCAAATACCATCACATTGCGGGTGAGGGTTTCCACACATTTATTTGATAGAGCTGACGGGCAGAGGGGGACAAAATTCCATCCAGAGCAGTCATGATCTTAGACAAATCAAAGCTGGGTCTGACTCCAAAGCTTCTGTTCCCTCTTCGCATTACACTGCCCGGGAGAGGTGGGTGCCTCATGGCCACAGGTCTTAATGCTACTACTGCCTGTGGAACCCCACGCCTAGTTAGTGTAAAACCAGGCTCGGTCGCAATTTCTTCACACACAGAGACCGCGCTGTGCCCTTCGCCCGCTCCCCCTTCCCGCAGAATGAAGTCCAAACGCCACACCACCGTATAAAGGTATGTTTTCGAGACTAAACCCTGTCTAAGTCAGCCTCATTATTCAGCGTTCCCTGTCATTTATGTGTGCGAACAGACACATCGAACAGCGGAGCTCTCTGAGCACGTACATCATTCCTAGGCAGGTGCTGTCCCCCGTTCCTGGAACGGAATGTCCTACCCACCCAGCACGCCTGTCACCTTCCAAACCAACTCATGGGTCTTCCCCTCGAGAATCTTCTATGACCGCCCTGCCCCTCCCCAGAATCATTCACCTACTCCCTCCCTGGACTACTTGTAGATTATACGCAGTTCAACGTTTTCGTTTATTACAATTAACGTTTCTCCCTAGAAGTCTGTAAGCGGTGTATGGCAGGGATGGGGCCATGTACATCAATAGTCCCCCTCCTAGCCTAGTGTGGTCCAGGAATATCAGGTGTTCAGTAAATTCCAGTTTCCTTTCCCCGCCTCAGATCAACCACATGGCTGATGAGTCACAGAGATGAGCCAGGAATCCAGGTATTTTGACTCCTAGTCCAGTGCTCCTCTACCTAGATGCACAAGTCCCTACTATGGTCAGTTCCCTTACTAGACCTTGTATTATCCCCCAAACCCCCTAAACATACACAGCCAGGAATCCATGGAAGGTGGGATCATGCCTGAGAGGGGCAGAAGCTGTGGGCCATGAAGGCTGGCCTTAAATTTGCCTCAACTACTCAAGGCAGTAGGAGACAAGTGGCGTATCAAGCCTTGGAAGGCAGCACTGGGCGCCTCCCACATGGTTAAGGCATTGCTGTGGGGCCTGAGGCTGCCCCGTGCTGAGGACATTTGTGCCTGGGCTGCAGCTCCATTATCCCAACACATTGGGACCATGGGAAGGGAGGGCGTGAGGGTGAGGAACTTGAGGCCAGGACGGCCTGTCCTAACCCAGTGAACCCAGTGTCCCAGCTCTTACACAGGGATCCAGCTTATCACAAGCCATGTGATTCATTAGTTAATGTGTAAAGCATTTGGAAAGTGAAAAGCCAATTAGACGTGCTAAGTTATTTCATCTCTGTTGTAAAGAAAGCAATGTGAAGCCTAAGGAAAAAAATTCTCATGCAAATATTCTAGGGAGGCCTGTGTTGTGGAATGCAACTCAGTGAATAGGCCCCATTGAAAGGCTGGATCCCAAAAAGAGAGAGGCCACTATGGAAAGAATGTGCCTTCATCCTCCATAAACAAACAGGAAGGTAAACAAGGGGGTGTGAGAAAAGTGGATGGGAAGGAACATGGAGAAATCATGTGGGAGCTTTGGAAGTCTCACATCAAACAATAGGCTCTGGCCTTGAAATTGTCGGTGGAGCCTTCAAGGTCTGAGACTCATTAGCAGGCCTGGGAAAGCCTGTGTCCGAAAGGAACCTCTCTCACCCAACGTGACCGGACCTTGGTCAGAATGCTGGAATATTTGGGAAAGCAAATTCCTCAGGCCCGGGGTTTTTGCAGGCAGGGGCTTTAAGGAATGTGGGCACGCCACCTGTCCAGCCTTCTCCCCTCTGGGTTCTCAGAGCAGGGCCAGGCAACTCATTTTCCTGTTCCCTGAACTCTGTTGACTCAAGCTCAGCAATACCAGGCTCTTTTCTTTTGCAAAGGAAGCATCTGGTTCCAAGTCATAAAAGAGAAACCAGAACCTATTGCTGACTGTTTGATAAGCACCTGGGAGGGCACACGGGGGCAGGGGGGGCACCGTTTCACAGAGTTCCCCTGCAGTCACAAAGGCACATGCCCTCCCGCTCAGCCTTCTCAGAGGCCTCCTTCACTAGGAGAAGGTTGACCTAGCCCCATGGGAGGTGGTCTGCACAAGACCCCAGTACTTCTGCCCAAGGCCTGAGCTTAAACAGCTGAAATGAGATGGTCATTACAACACACACACACACACACACACACACACAGAGTATATTATGTCTCCTAGTCACACAGAGAGTGAATGTACCTGGAGGGAAGGTTCTGTGTGAAGACAAGCAGCAAGAGATAAAACGAGTCAAGCATAACAAGAAGTGTTGAAAAGTGCACGGAACCAAGTAGGAAATGGGAAAAAAGGGGATATGGCAGATATGGCTGACAGTCTACCCACTACCCGTTTCCCCTTCTTTCCCGGGGCAGTTATGTTTAGGGAGGACAGTGTGACCAGTTTTGGGCAACGAGACCTAAATGGAAATGTGCCGACAGGCAACAGGGAAGACGCAAGGCAGGGCCTTTGCTCCCTTAGCGGAGGAATAATGGGGAGTGATGTGGGCATGATGTCTGGAGCTGCAGCAGCCACCTGTCAGTCAGAGGCACCAAGCGCGTGGATGCGAAGGTTGGTAGAGGAGAATGTTAGAAAGAGCGCTGGCTCCAGCTGGCATCACGTAGCAGCGGAAACACTGCCAACAGCCACTTTCTGACAGATTTATTACATGGGAAAATCACCCTGAATGGCTTAAGCCACTGTCTATAGGAGTTTTCTTCTATAGACAGGTACTACTATTGCCTTCATTTCACAGATGAGGAGACTGAATTTTAAAGGTGGCATGTCCAAGGTCACTCATAGGTGGCACAGCCATAATCTGAAAACAGGTCCTCCAACTCTCTAGCTCTTGATTTTCCTTGTTCACCCAAAGAACTCATAAATAACAAGCACATTCCCCTTAGCATCCTGAAACTTCTACTGATGAGAATTATTACCAAGACCTATCTAAGGACTGGAAATTCTGAAGGCAGTTCAGCAGTTGATACTATGTATTCCAACTTAACTGCTGGGCTATCAGCAAACTCTAACCTAATTCTCTCTAGCGCTCTGCACCAATTCACAGATTCTTTTTCAGTCTTTCCCCCAACTTCATTTTCTGTCCCACTTTTCTCAGAATCTCAAGGGCTAATTTAGGGGACAGCAGATTTTCAGTGTTTTCCCTTCTTCTTTCATGAAAGTTAAAATTTCCTGTGCAACCTCCCTCTTATCTTTTACTTCTCCATTGCTATGGATCTCGTTTTAACACAGCCATGGTCCACTTTGCCACTGGGGACAACAGGAAATGCACCGTTAGGTGATTTCGCCATTGTGTGACTGTTACAGAGCACACTGACACAAACGTCCGTGACCAGCATGGCTACCCTGCCACATACCTGCACTGTGTGGTACATCACCATCGCGCACACAGTCTGTTCTTGACGGAAACATCATCGTCCAGCACGTGACTATATTGGAAAAGCCAGATCCCATGTGGGCACCTTAATTCTTTCAACAACCATCAGTTTGCTTCAGCTAAGAAGTTTCCACCAAGTCTTTCTGGAGCAAGGCAGAAAAAGAAAGAAGGAAAGAAAGAAGAAAGAAGGAAGGAAGGAAGGAAGGAAGGAAGGAAGGAAGGAAGGAAGGAAAGCAAGCTAAGACCCAACTAAAACATGCTTAAAGATTACAGGATTACCAAAGTATAAGAACTGAGAGAAAAAGAAGTCCCAAACCCAGAACTGATACTCCAACTTTGTCTAGAAGTAAAGTTTGTGGCTGAGGACATCTAAAACATGCTGCCAAATTAAAACGTGAAAGACAAAGGTCTGTTTATTGAAAAATTTATTTTAAGAGTGTCTCATAGCCTGTCAGTGAGTCAGCTGCCAAGTGTATGTGAAGAGAATGTGTCAAGAAATTATAGGTTGGTGTGGGAAGCTGGGAGGACTCACTGCTGCCCACAGGAGTGCGGAAGGAGGGGAAGCAGATTGCATGAGTAACTCATCCCCACGAGGTGTTGCTTACTACCCAACACCGACAACTGGAGCTGAGAACGAGCGTAAGTGAAAAGATGACCAGGCATCGCCTTTCCCTTCCCGTTACAGGGATACATTCACTTGCTGCCAGTCTTTCCCACAGCCTCAGAGATACCATTTCCCCTTGGGGAGTCTCCTCCCCCTCGGGGCACAACTTAGCTTAAGGGGAGAAATGGTGCGAGGAGAGGAACAGACATGCACAATTTAATCAGGCTTTTGGGGTACCTCCAGGGCAGATGCTCACTGGAGGAATCCATGAGGTTATGACCTTGGGGAGTATTGACCTAGTTTACAATATGATTGCTTTAGATCCATGATTTGACAGGTAGGTTCTGCCCATATCCACACAGCAGCACGTAAGGATGTGCTGAAAGGCTCCCCCAAGTCCTTCCCAGAAAGGGGGTCGGGAAGGTCATGTGAGCTTTGGAATCAGAAGCGGGTTTGTGTCCTGGCTCTATAGACTGCTGGCTATATGGTTTTTGGGAAGTCACTTCCTTCTTTAGACCTCAGTTTTTCAACCTATATAACAGGGAAAAAATAATGACTCTTCCTCCTTCAAGGGTGTTCTTAAGATCAAATGAGAAAAATACTTTGTAATCCAGGAAAACACTATTTAAATATCAGTTTAATTATCAACCAAATAATAAAAGCTATCATTTGTTAAATGTTTAATAGGTGTCAAACATTTTGTTTCAGAATTTAAGACTCTAAACAGCCACAGGAGTGGTGTGTGTGTGTGTGTGTGCATCACCATTTACAGTTTATAAACCAGGCTATAGGAAAATTGAATTACCAAAAGAAAAAGCAGAAAAAAAAAAAAAGACACATACTACTTGCATGTGATACAATAAAGTTCCAACCAAGATCTGAAAAGAAAGCCTACAATCTCAGCCGCTCTGCTATCTGGTCTCTGGGCAGAGGCTAGCTGTTCTCACAGATGCAGACTAATATCATTAGTAAAGGTCTTTTTCCCAGGCAGGATGAGAGAATGAGCTCAGTCTTGATTTTACAGATGCATGAACTAATAGGAAACTGGGGCAGGTCTTCAGAAGAATCAGTCTCATCCCACGGGACCCAATTTCTAGGCTTCTGACTCCTTGATGTAAGAGGGTGAGTTAATCACAGACCATCTTACAGAGAAAATGGTCAGTAATCTTTTACTATAAGCAATTAAGGATGCAGATAATATGCGGGAAAGAGAAGTTTCAGAGACAGACTGGTTCAAACCCTGGCCACCTCATTCACCGCGGGACAAGTGGACCCCTCTGAAATTTCCCTTTCCTCATCGATAAGTTAGGGGTGAAAGCACCAACCTTGAGGGCTCCAAGTCACGGAGCCTGGCACACGTGGGTGCTTAGCATGAGAGTACCGATTTGACCAATTCACTTTTTCCCAGGTCAGGGGTAAATGGGATTTTGTTTGCATTCCCCTCCAATCATGAGAGTTTTCCGCGGTGTGAGCTTGGAACTAAATTGCTCGAGCCCAGGTCTAACTAGAAGGGGAAGGATGCTTTCTTTCTCCTCTGTGGAAATCTGAGCTTCTTGCTTGCTCCTTGAATTTCTGTGTGGTACATAACCCCCGACACGTGGGCGGCTCAGGTCAGGGGGGAGAGGAAGCAGGGATGGCTTCAGCTAATTCAAGCGCAATCTCAGGTGAGCTTCCTTAGCGCCCTGGGTAAGGACACTTACACAAGGAGCAGGTGTTTCTTGGAAGTGAGGGGTGAAGGTCCTGCTGGTTGATAGGCCAGCCACAGGAAAGGATTCTGATGCATCTGCGTCATCCAGAGAGGACAGAGCTCAACATGTCTCTCCTCTTAGGATGGATTCATGTATTACCTACCAGCTCATGAATCAGTGTTCAAAAATTAAAAAAAAAAAATAGGGGGAAAAAAGTGAAATGTGTAAGAACCAGGACCATGTCACCAGACCAAAGTTAGACAAGCACAGAAAAGCGGCCTTTTCTGCCCCTTCCGCTCTTTGGGAAGCTCTTCTCCCCAGCTCTTGTTTCTGTAACTGGTACCACGCCGCACTGCCGCTGTGGGCCTCTCGTCACCACCGTTGTTTCTTTGGATCTGTTTCCCCCACTGGCTTTTGGACAACTTGAGGAGAACTGTTATTCTCTGCATTGTGAGCTATTGGGAATACAGTGAAAAATGATGAGAGTGAAAAAAACCCGAGCTTCTGAAGAGTTTTGTAGATTGCCTAAGTTTGGGTCTCTCAGGCAGATCTTCAGGAATACGACACAGAATGCCAACACACGGAAACGTCTCAACACACGCCACCTTCCCGTGTCCCCTGTGCACCCCAACCAGAGGCGGAGAATGGGTGCCACGCCTGTTACTGAGCTATGCACGGACCTCTCCAAGTCAGCTGGTTTGGGAAACAGTGAAGTGTGTGGCTTATGCATATATTTGTAAATTTCATGAGGCAAAGGCAGTCACACGGCTTCCAAGTCAGGCAGCTAAATGATTTATTAAGCAAAGGTTACAGCACCTGTGCCTTTTTGTCAACAAATCAGGCCCATGCCATGCCAAGCGATTCTTCTAATAACCCAAATGGTAATTTGGTTTTAAATAGCACTTCGGATACCACAATCCTGTTGATGCAGAACAGTGATAGATTTGGGTGGCAGGGAAGAAATGCCTGTTTTTAATATTGTTTGCACTCATTTTTCATTTTAAAGAATTAGTCCTCATTGAAGTTCTGCAGGTTAAGCATTTTATTTGAGCATTCTGATTAAACTAGAACCTTAGTCAAAATGAGTTCTTTGCTCAGTTCTTCTGTGTGGGAATTGGTATTTCTATTTATTACTTGATGATGAAATATTAACATTTTTTCTCTAAATAAATGCCTCTTCTTAATGGCTCTTGTTTTCAGGGATCAGATTAAATTATAAGATGCAATGTAAATGGCCATTGGCTTTCTGCTATCTGAGATGATGGCATGTTCTCTGTTATGTCATTCAGTGGGCGTGCAGGGGGCGCTAACAGTGTCCAGGGTGAAGTAAGTACTCTATGCCCCAGAGACCTTTTTAATATCTGTTAATCTCAGCTGTCATGGGACAATATTAAAAAATGAGATCTGGGATGGGCCTAGCGGTCATGGTGGCTCAGAAGAGATGGGTGTTCTCAAGGCTGTGCGGAGGTGGCCAGCCCCCACGTTAATAATGAGTGACCACATGGAGGAGGAGAAGGGAAATGAGAGACAAGTAATGATAGTAGCCGAGGTAGCAGACAGGCGAGGCGGAAGCACGGGACAGATAACTTGGCAGGAGTACCCGAACAGAGCCGAATGCTGGGGCGAGATACACAATGCATTTGGAAAGCATTTTGAAAGAAAACTACCTCAAGGCACAGCTAAAGAGAAGGCAATTCTGTCTCAGTGAAGGGAGGAATTCTCTGGAGAAAAAAAATAGACTGGAAGGGAAGGAGGAGGAAAAATGGCTTTCAATTATCCATGTTATCTTTCCCTACCAATCATTACAGATGATGAATAGGTGCAATAAAAGCCAATATTCAATTTTTCCAATTTACATGGAAAGAAGGCCATAATATATTGTTAAGGGGAAGAAAAAGCAGGTTACCAAACAGTGTATATAATATGATCTCATTTTTGCAATATATTTGTATGCATAGGAACACTCTGGATGGATTAATACATAAATGTTAACAGTAGGACTACAAGTGATTTTTATTATTTTTCCCATCTGTATTTCCCCACAATTAACATGTATCATGACTGTTATAAGGAAAAGTCATTATTTTTAAACTTCCTTATGAATCATTTAGGTTCATCCAATAAATGCTGACTACCCACTATGTGCCGGGCCTGAGAACTGATGCTTTCAGAAGGGTCAGCACACAATTACAGTGGATTTGGTTGATAAACAGCCTGCTTTTCTAGGCTGTTTTACAGAATTTTAGACTCTTAAGAGGTAAAGGGCTGTTGGAGTTTATTTAATGATTACATTTTAAAAATTCATCATCGTAGCCATTTTTAAGTGCCCAGTTCAGTGGTATTTAGTACACTCACTAGGTCGCACAATCGTCACTGTCATCCATCTCCGGGATTCTGTCATCTTGCAAAACTGAAACTCTGCACTGCTGAGCAGTAACCCCCAACGTCGCCCTCCCCCCAGCCCTGGAAATCGCTATTTTACTCTCTGTCTCTGAGAATGTGACAACTCTAGGTACCTCACAGGAGTGGAATCACACAGTATTTGTCCTTTTGTGACTGGTTTATTTCACTTAGCATAACGTCTTCAAGGTTCATCCATGTTGTTGCATATTGCAGAATTTCCTTCCTTTAAAAGGGTGAATAATACGCATGATACAATATTAAAATGATAGATATACAATGACATGTATATACCACATTTTACCCACTTATCTGTCAATGGGCACGTGGGTTGCTTCCACCTTTTGACAATTGTGAACAGTGCCGCTAAGAGCACGGCGCACAAATATCTCTTTGAGATCCTGCTTTCAATTGCTTTGGGTAGCTACTAATGATTAGATTGGAATACAGTCTCAGACTTAAGATCAGGGAATATGCCAGCAGTATCCTTGAGAGCTGAGCATCAGTCTCTGAACATCTTCAGGGCAAGGCGCTCACCGGCTCATGGGGCAGTGCAGTGCAGTGGTCAGAGAGCGTGAGGTCCTGAAGTTAGACAGAGCTAGCTACAAATTCTGGCTCCACTCTCATCGCTGTTATGGCCTTGGGAAAATCAACAATCTCTTTAGGACTCCGTTTCCACCTTTGTAAAGTGGAGATAATTATATCTATCCTGCTGGGTGGCTGTAAAGGTTAGTTAGATAACTTACCTAACATACTTAGTACATAAAAAACGAACGACAGAAACTCCCAATAATCAAAGAATTTTTTTTTAAAGAAGGGTCTCATTATAAGCTGATAGCTGCCTAATTAAAACGTCTATGCATTAGTTCACATTCTATCTGCTAGAAAAAGCAGAGATCGTACCTAGTGGGCTTTCTATTGGTTGAACCTTCAAATTTTGAAAAGATTTCCACCAGGAACTGGTCTTTAGGAGAAAGGGAAGCCATTTTATTTTACATTTGTTTATGGATTTATTTTCAGGATACCTCTTCTGCTTCTATAAAGCTTAAGTATCTGCTTGGGTGACTCCAGTTTTTACTTCTCCAAAGATAAAAAGTAAAAGTTTCTTTTCCCAGAAAACTTTTCCTGTAATCCAATTAACACAAATTTCACACCTTATTAACAAAAGTATCAATATAGAAAAAAAAATACAAGCTTGCCTATCAAATTATTAATCTGTAGACTATGTTCAAATTACATCTTTAAAAATTCCTGTAAAAATTCATTTTCTTAACTGTTTTCTCAAAAAAGGAGCTTTTTAGAAAGTATATTATTATTTTTATCTGTAGTTATATATGTCTAACACTTTAAATGGTTCCAGAAAGTAGTTTCTTCTTTTTTAAAGTCAATATATATACCATAAAATTAAAATATTTAGAACACATAATTTTTACCTAATTATATATATATATATATAAATATATATATATAAATGACAATTCCACCAGCAGTTTCTCACAGGACAATTGGGGATGGCTTTCTTCAAGCCAAACGTGGCAGGTGTCACTGTGATAAAAACCATTTAAGCTGCTGTCCCTATGATGCCAAATATTTAATGGAAACCAAAAAATTCTGTTCCAGATGCCAATACTGGGTCTATATGACATCATTCATCCAGATGCGTGAAAAATCTGGATTTTTAAGAATTGAATTTTTGTGGTCAACATCATGAAGTTCCAGTTTATGGGTTAAATAAGGCATTTGTGAAACAGCCATATTGGGACAGAATGCATTTTGGGTATAGATAAACATATTAAATGGAACACAGGGCACACCTTCAGTGCAGTGAATCACAGCTTCTATAAAAGGCACTATGTGAAATACAAACAGAACATTTCCAAGCTGCATCTTTGAGGTTTTTGATGAAGTAGTCTGAGCACCACTGGGGCTTTGAGAAAAGAAATCACCATTATTAAAGCCACTGTCCCCAGTTCTCCCCTCCCGTTAAACTTGAACATGTGAGCCCACAGTACAAAATGACATGTTCTTCTATTTTAATGCATTTGAGGTAATTATTCAAATTATTCAGCAGTAGAGTATCTAAAGGTATGGGAAAGGAAGCAATAAACTTGAACAACTTTATGGGAGGGACTGAATAGGAGACGATAATCCCAGAGGCCGCAGACCGGGTCTGCTTTGGAAGAAAGAGCAGAAGTGGGGAAGTCAAGAGTTAACCTCCCTCCCCTTTTGTTCCCCCTCTCCTCCCAGCTGCCTCCTCTGAGGCTGTACTTTCCGTGACCCTGCGTCAGTGTAAGGAAGGCTTCAGATGCAACGCAGTTTAACCAGTGCTGTCGACACGGCAATAAACCAAAACCCTTTACAGAGAGAGCAAATGAACCCAGGAAGGCAAATCTAGTCCACTCGAAGCACCTGGTCAAAGTCTTGCAAACAAAGATGAGTAGTTATAAATCTGGCATCTGGAGATTACATACCCAGATATATATATATATATAATCTTGGAGAAATTGTTTTCAACCACCATGCTGAGAACCTCACAGAGACAATATTTTCTTTATGTCAATTATGATAATATATGGTCACATACTAATGAGGAAATCAGAGAGGAGTTCCTTTCAAACCTTGAATCTAATTCTATTTCACAAACCTCTAAATATACCTACATCCACTACCTTTTACGACAAAAGTCTTTCATTGTTTCTCAATGTATGGCAGCCATTTCAAAATGTTAAGAGATTTCTTCTCCTTGACCTAGACTAGCACAAAACACCTCTATTGAAAAACAAGCTCTAGATGCCCTAGCATACTCTTCTCAATGACCTATCTCCAAATATGACATTATGCTCACTTGTTCTCCCCTCCCACCCCACTCCACCTTGCTCCCCAGTACCAGTGTAGCCAGTAGCAAACACTTCCAGTTATTTCTGCACCAACACCAGCAACTTAATAGGGCTCATAAACCCTTTGTTTTAGAAAGTTTGCCAGGTTCCTGGGGTCCTTGTAATGAATACAAAAGGGTGGCTGGTTCCCCCATTCCCAGCATGCACTCTGATGTCGTTGGCAGCCGGAGTTCTAGTCCAGGTTTCTGTAGGTGCCTACTTCTCTCTCCTTGCAGGCAGAGAGACCCAGATTCCTAGAAGAGGAGACATGCTATCTAGCACTGGGAAATCTTTCTTGCCACAGCAAAAGTGGTTCTGGCCCAAAAGCCCTCCTCTCCTACTCCCTCAATACAAGCAGCAAAAATTGCAGGCAATGTTTTCCACGATTTCTGAGAACACATGGAAATGTGCTGAAAGACCAGGACCTGTGGGGTCTGGAGGAAAGGGGACCAAACGGGCTGGGAAATGCAGCCTGTTGCGCCGAAAGACAAGTTACAACGCACCTAATGAATAAAACAAGCTGCACCACATACAGAAAAGATGAGAGCGGCCCACCTGTGTCTGTTGAGGGATATTTACAAAGCTTGGATCCCGTGGTCCAACACTGACGAATCGGTTTGCGGGGGAGGTGCTGGGTGTCGAGTAGGCTGTGAAGGGAAGGGACACATGCGTTCAGGAAGCAGCACGAGATTGCACACACAAACAACACCAAAACACACAGTCTCTGAGCCTACGCAGCTGATTAACGAGGAAATGTGCAAATACTGTAGCTAGCAAAGGGATCTGGCTCTCGGGGACATTTTAGACATTCAAAAAGGGAAGAGGTGTTGGTTTCCGAAGACTGTTGGAATAAAACAAGGTCAAATTGGTGTTCAGATGAGTTCTTTTCTCCTTGCATCATACAAATTAGAACATGCAGGACATTTGCAGAGTACGCTTTCTGAGTTAACACCAGCTCTGAGGCCAGAAAGAGGCATCCTAGTTTGTAGAGCACAGGGAGAAAGAAATTAGGTAGAAAGGGGAGGAAAGCAGTTCATTTTACAGCCTTGCTTTTCACACTATTATACTCCAAAAAAATCATGACACATTCCTGTGCCTCTGTAGCTAACTGTCAAAGAGGAGTCTGCACAGAAGGAATTAATGGGTTCTCCAGAAAGGAGGTGAAAAGCCATTTAGAACAAGCTGTCTTTATAGGCCCGGGAGAGAGTCTAGAAACTATGATGTCCAACATGTGCTCAAAACATGAACGTTCACAGTTTTCCCATCCTAGAACCCTTCCTGCCTGCACAGACTTTAAGATGTCACACTGGAACCTCAGATGCTACACTTCAGTGTACTCTCATTTTCACGGCACCTAGAAATTCTGTTGTTGGTTTTTATATTTATATTTAAGAACTTCACTCTACTGTAGTCTGGAAAAATTCAGTGGCTTTCGTGTTTCATTGGCTCACTAATCCAAACATACATTTTTTTTTTTTTGGTGTCCTGCAACTTCTTTCTTTACCACAGACTCCAAGGGTTTGTTCACACTCTTTCTTTGTACTAGAATTTTTAGATAGACTATTGCTAATTTTAAAGTTCTTAACAATACTCATAAAACACCTAAGTTTTCTGGACTAACTCGAGACACACATCATCTAAAAGATGAAAAGGATTTGCAATTTTAAAAACACTGATAACTGAGGGAATTCTACCTAATTCCTTTCCCAGATTTGTTTTTTCTCATTGATATTACCTGCTCTTATTTTCATTTTCTGTTGCACTGACCACTGCGCAGACTTCTTGTTCCCCTTGTTAACTTGTAAACGTGTCTAGAGATAAAGTTCCCACCAATCTGGTCCAAGTCCTGTTGGTCGTCTTCGGGAGGAGCTAAGTCACCACTCCGATCCGTGACAGTCACGTGGAGCAGCTGTGTCAAACCAGCACTGCACAGAGGTGAACACTGGGGTCCTCCGATATTTACTAATCAGAAAATTTATGTTGCAGTATTTGTTTTAGAAGGAGTGGTCCAGAAATAGTTTTATGTCAAGCGATCTAAAATATATGATGTGTTGTATTATCCAGCAATGTGAACCTACTAATTTCCTCCCTGGCCCATCCTACGTCAGACTAACTCGAACTAATTTAGGAATACCTCTGCATTTAGCAATTCTGTAGGCACCTCCCACTCAGTGGTATGAGGGATATTTAATTTTTTCAAAGCTCAAAAATACTCTTTATTAATTGCTTCATTTAGTCTATTGCTTGGATATGCTTGATACACTTTAATAAGTCTCAACTGAAAGTTCTATATTAAAAATGATGGATTATAATTACCTGGTAGTGAATTTACCTGCTTCTAGGGTACAATGAGGATGTGGGAGACAGATAAGGAGGAAGTTAGTAGATGAAATGACCTATTAAACCTGCTAGTGATTAGGGGGGAAAAAGTGTTCTTTCACATGTGAACAGCTAGGTGGGTTGAGAAAAAGCAAAAAGGCATGAAGAGATGCTAAGGTGCTAAGACTAAGTGGTTAATGACAGATGCTGAAACAGGAGCGCTTGGTTTGGTGGTCCTAGTAGAACTGTGTATACAGGCCTTCAAATAATTGAGCCCCTCAAAACTATGAGGCTAACAATTGTATATTTTCCCTTCTTCAAGCACGAGACAGACCTTGCGGTCTTGGTTTCAAAACATCTCAGAACGCCTTTAATATTCCCATAGGTTACTAAAACAGCTCCAAAGTTTATCATAATTCTTTTAAAAAGAGAGCAACGATGAGAGAGGTGGTAGTGCAATCTCATTTTTAAAAAGGATATTACAACTATAAAAACCTGGAAATCACCGAGGACCCAAGTTATCAAATGGAACAAGTGGTGCCCAGGCAAATTTACTCTATAGAAAGCTAGGTTCTGGGAAACATCAAGGGCACAGGAAGAACAAGGGAAGGAAGAAAGGGATTCTGACTCATCTCCCATTATTGTACCTGCGAGAGGCAGAGTATTCACCTGTGATGGGATGTGGTTCCAGAAATGATGTGACAAGAGCTGGATTCGAGTTTCCCAAAGAAACAGTGGGAGAAGTGAGCGATACTGTTGAACAAAAACCTCAAATGAAACTTTTTATTAAAACGACCGCTCATCCCAGAGTGAATCAATTATACATGCATGGTTAAAAGCTTTCAGGATGAATTTAAAATCAAGTAAAGGGGGCAGTGTGGTAATTAATTATATACAACTGTGCTTACGCTCTTATATCACATTCATATCTTTCTTAATTATAATTCTTGCCTTATTTACAACAGCAATAACCAAGTGCTGGAGGAAGAACTTCAGGAAATCGTGAGATTCAGAAAATAATTTTCTGGGAAAGTTACTGTAGGCATTTTTCAGGATCTGGAGGAAGAATTCATGGGCATTTGATAATTTTCGGATAAAGTCAACGGGGAAATCAATTTGCTTATATCATCTCATTATAAAAGTCCTCATGGCAAACATGACTATCAGAGATCAAATTATTGATTATTTGGCTGCTCTGAAATGAAGAGTTTGGTTTTTTAGCGGCCATTTTACCTGCATGAGCAATATCACCATGGACCATTTTCTTAACATTATGGAAGAGCATTCCTGTAACAGACTTCCACCAGCTTCGATGTGCACTGATGTGATCGTGTTTTTCCTCCATCTAATGCATTTCTTCATGTTATCTAAGAGTTTTAGTTTGGCCTTAACCAAAATGCTAAATCCAAAATCCCAAACCAGAATTGGATCCATGGACAGAAAACCCCATTCTTCTCTGTCACCCGCTTATCACATGCGTTGCTAATTCTACTGTATAATCCTTCACTTAGGCTGGTGATTTTTAACTGGTGTGCCACAAGAATGTTTAAAACATGCACCACCTGACTATTTAGTCAGGGGCACTGACCTCTCTTCCCTTAGACTGTCAGATAAAACAATGACAATGGCCACCACAACTGTCCGGTGTGAATGAATGAAAATCATACCTATTTTTTGTCAGATCGGCAAAATGCTATACTTCCTTGGTGTGCTACCAAATTTTATTAGTTAGCTTATGCGTGCTGTGAGATGAAGAAGGTTGAAAATTGCTGACGTAGGCAGTACAAGTCCTGGTCAGTGTGATCAGCCGGGTGAATGGTTCAAGAACAGTTCTTTCTGTATAAGCAGTGGTGTTACAGGGCCTGTGAGAGTCCTGGACTCTGTTTCTGGGTGGGGGGGAGTGCGGGGGGGGGGGCAGCTGTTGAGATCACCCATTAGCACTGCTCTTAACACCCACGCAGGTGTCCCTGGGAGCCCTTAGGCTCTGTGTCCTCAGAAGTGGACATGACTGACTTGCCTGTGAGCCAAACAGATTGTCCCCTTTTGCTGGGTTTTGTTTTTTGTTTGTTTTTCTTTTCCTTTTTCTGGATAAGAAGACATAAGAGATGTGTCTGGATAATGGAATCATGACATTTCCAGATGACTCAGTTGTGAGTCTGTAAGCACCCTCACCCAACCATCGTAACTGACCGGCGTTAAGGAGGTGGAAGAATTGTTTCGAATAAATATGCTTGGAGTTTTCCTATTTTGGGAAAACAAATGAAAGAAAAAGATGCTAAGATGTTAAAATATTTGTACCAATGTCAGCTGATGTTCACTTAAGGTAAGAGCCATATCAACAAAGTCACTCAAGTCTGACAAAGTAGGCAGACAGATTCAAGGTCTGGTTCACATTGAACAACCACTGAAATATATGTAATCACTGAAAGGTAAAAAAGGGAGAAAACTGGAACAGATTTGTGTAGAGTGTGAAAGGAGAGCTGTCTTGTGGACACAGTACCCCCGCCACCACCACCAACTCCCTGCCCCGGTCCCTGCATGGAGGTGGCGGGGCTGTTTACCTCGGCCAGAGGGGCCTGAGTGGAGGGATCGCCAGCTCCCCCGCAGAAGCTGGGGGCAGATGATGGTGAGGCACCTTGGTAGAAAAGAAAATTTAAGAGACCCGGTGAACTTTGAGGTTCGGAATTGGCTTCCAGACACAGAAGCAATGAAGTCCCCTAAACACTGCAGTCTGGCCTACAAGCTGACATGAAGTTTTAGGAGGTTTGTGTTCTGTTTCACCAGAGACTCCACCTACATGAAAGGCATGGACACACCCTTCTTCATTCCCTTAAACTCCAAGTCTAAGCTCTGGAGTCCAGCAAAGAGAGCTATTTTAACACATTCATGTTCTCTCTCTCCATTCTCTCTCTTCCCTCCCGTCTCCCTTCGCTTTCTCCCTCCCTCCCTCCCTCTCTCTCTGTCTGTCTGTGCCAGACCCTCTACTTATCGTTAGCCAGATTCAAAGGTGAGTAAGACACAGGGCTTCCCCAAAGATGTTAGAGTCTAACAGGAAGAGGTGAATACATAGAACGAAAATACGAGTGCCTAAAAGTAATATAAATAAAAATCTGTGGGGCTGTTAAGGGACAGAAAAGGGACACCTGGCGGGAGAACAGAAAAGGCTCCACGGAGAAGGTGGGGATGGCTTTAGAGGCAGGCTGGAGAGGACGTGTTGGTGGGTGGGTTAGGATGGATTAGGGCCACACAAGAAGCAGCACAAGCAAAGGAGCGGAGGGAGGAATGAGAGGCATCAGTTGTAGAGGGTGAGGAAATGAGACTGGATGTTGCAAGTTACATTTTCCCACACTGTAAGGGAAGATAAACTTTTAAGGATCAGAGACCTGAACGCTTGAAAATGGATGGTAGAAAAGTCTATTGAATTTATTTTTTGTTTAAGAGGAATAAATATTTCTAAAATAACCAAAGATACCAAATTTTCATTCTAAAGACCCTTAAGACAACTGGACATCCTAACACTCTAAACTCTTTCCTTTCCTATCTCAGATCTCACTATGCACTCACTCACGTGTTCCTTTGTTGTTAGTAATTCAGACACATATTTGGGGCATTTCCCTCTAAAATAACTAGTGAAAAGTTAAACTGCACTCCAACAGGCTTAGTGTGATTCTAGAACCTGCCCAGGGATGTGCTAGTCATTGGACAGAGGTAATCGAAACAAGTGTAGGAATGCAGACTGGAACACATAGATCCCTGTGGACCCAAACTGCAGTCTTATTGTTTACCAGGGCCAGCCTGACAGTGAAGAAGTGCATGAGAAAGCAGTCAGTTGCGAATTCAAACAGTGGGATGACTGATGGAAATAGTTTCTAGAGTTCTTCTGAACAGCACTATCACATGTTATTTTACTTTAATGTTTTTCCTGGTATAATATCATGTTTTAATTGTATCTTTCCCATCACCACTTAGTCCTCATTTACCCCCTTCCTCCGTTCCCCTGACAATCTCACCATTGTCCGTGTCCATGAGTCCTTTTCCCTTTTTTGCTCAATTCCTTCCACCCCTCCCCTCTCCCCTTAGCTGTCATTCTCACATTATTTAAAAAAAAAAAAAATCCCTGTGAGAAAACTTTCATTTCAAGGAAAAAGATGCAGAAACTATCAGAAAATAGACTGGCTAATTTTTAAATGAAAGCCACTACAACTGAACTCATTAGGAACTTAAACATCACTACTTCTTGCAAGGTCACAGAAGAAATGCTGGAGGGTATTGGAGCGTTCTTCCCGTCTGAGAAATCTGTTGGTATGGACAAGTTTATGGGGCCCGAGTTGACACTATGAGTAACACGACATAGCCTGCCCGCACACGTGGTCCAGCACTCAGGGGTTTGGAAATTCCCCCACAACTGAATGGAGGTGGCAGTTTACCTCCAGATGTTTGAAATCTAGACGATAACCACACAGAAGTTCCATTTTTGATCTCATCTGTGCAGTCAGTTACCTCATTCTATTATCTCTGTAAATCTTTTGTCTCTACAAGCAAGTTACCGACGATGACGACAACGACAAGAACGACAAGGCAGCCCGGGGCAGGGAAAGCCTGCTTCCCGCTTAATTACTGCACAGCAGCGGGCCCACCCGCCTTCTTCCTGCAAGGCTGATGAATTCTAACTTTAATATATTAACATTACTTAACATGTATGGTAACAATTTACATGACACGCCTAATGTGCCAATAGTTCACAAAAATCAGGAAAGGAATCAATTTAGCCAGATGGCCTTGTTCTGCTCGTAGTTCTATTTATATTGAGGACCCTCCTAGGGAGGGTTAGTAAGTATTCAAGCAACACCATGATTTGGGGTAAAACACACAGAAAGGGAGGTGTAAGCAATTCATGTGTGCCCGCAGAGAGCAAGGGATCCGAGCAACTTGTGAATTTGTGGCACTTTGACCTTATGTCACCAAAATCTGTGTCATAAAGAGGCACTGTACAATGAGTGTTTCCTGCACACGGTCTGTTTAAACAGCCTATAATGTTCTTTTTCATACTATTTTTAAAGGGGAAGAATACAGCCTTGTTTTAGTTCATTTAAATTTACTTCTGATGGCTAACCCAAATTCTGTATCTGTTATTTATTCTTCTGTGCGTGCTGTGTGCTGTTCAATTGACAGAAAACAGTTATTGACCAGAAGCAACAACACACATCGGTAGGCACGGGTGAAAGTTATAGTAAATAGCTACAGAAAATAACCCCTGGATTGAGCTGGGGTTTACTAAAAAAAGAAACTTAGATCAATATATTGGATTGTTCCCTTTGAAAGGCTTCTATAGCCCCTGGAAAGGCAATGTAACCCTGGAAACCTGTTTCTAGGAATTTATCCTCCACAAATACTTAAAAGTACAGATAAAATTTATGCTCCAGGATGTTCATTACAGAATTACTTACAAGAGCAACCAATTGAAACCAAGTTTTAAGTTAATGCTTCACTCATACGTTGAAATATTTTGCGGCTGTTAAAAGTGTTTTAAAATAATGATACCACCACATGTTTAGAAAATGAAATAAAATGAATAAAATCAGCTCACAAAACTGTGTATATGTATGCATATATACATATATGCACACACACACATCTATCATGATTAATCATGTTTAAAATATGCACAGAAAATGATTCTCTCTGAAGACTGATTTTATGGATGATTTTAAAATACCTTCCAGTGATTTTTAACGTTAATAAAATAAATGGAAGTAGAACCTGAAAACCCCAAATAATACTTTTATTTTTGCAACAGTGCAATATAGTCAACAGAAAATAAATTCCAGAACCAGAAAATCCTGGATTGAATTCGTTCAGTCTCTTACGAGAAAGGATATCGTGGCAACCCAGCTAACCCATGTCTGCCTCTCTGCAAGAAGAGTCCAGCACGTGCTGGACCGCACCCCATAGGCTGGGACCACAGGGAATGTCCTATAGTGGGGGGGAAAGTAAAAATGATTTAAAAATCATATTTTCTGACTTTTTTATAAAATAAGGGAGGTATAAAATAGCAATTAAGAAAGCAGCATACAAAATATTGTACTCAGTGGGCTGCCATCATCTTACATGCATGTGTGTACACACAGAGAAAGACACGCACATGCACTGACACACAGAGACACACAAACACACATGGACACATGCACAGAGACACATGCAGACACAAGACAGACACACACAGACATACATAGGAACAAATGGATACACAGACACACATGGACACACACAGACACACACAGAGAGACACAGAGATACACACAGACACACAGACACACTGACACACATGGGCACATGGACACACATCGACACACACATGGACACACAGACACATATGCTAAACAGACTGTGGGAAAACAGAACCAAAATGTCGTTAGTCATTGATTATAGGAGAATATAATTTTCCTTTTCATACTTTTCTATATATTTTAAGTTCTCAACACTGTTGTATATTACCTTTATAAAGAACATATTAAAACTCAGTTGTCATCTGAAAAAGTAAAATATTGAGACAAAAACAAGACTTGGATGGGTTAAGACACCCCAACAAATATATCCTCCACTTCCTGTCTCCTTTCTCACTCCTCCACACTGTTCAGCTCTTACTCTCTTTTCACCTGTTCTTGTCCCTGTTTTACGGAGCCTTTGGATTTTCGTAGGAAAGGTGTGAGATACATCTTGAAACCACTGGGCTCTGGGGTCCCACAGACCTGGGTTTGAGTCCTGGTTTGGTCTCAGTTTCCTCTTTTTTAAACAAGGGCTGATAATGCCAATTTTGCAGATTTATAATAACAAACAAATGCAACTCAGATAACACATACCAAAATACCCATCAAAGTGCCTGGGTTTCAATAATTATTTTTCCTTTTCCTGTGCAAATTTAAACATTAAAAATTTGGACTGTACACAATGCAGAAATACTCTGCAAAAAGTATTCATGCAAAGTTGCGATTTAAGATAGTGCATTTGTATTCGATGAGTTCCTAAAGCAGAACATGGGACCAAATAACGGCTACTGAGAGAGAGAAAGCTGCCTTTGTCCCGAGTGCTCTGCTATCGGTGAGGGATGAAGACTTGCGTTACGCTGTGCCAGGAGCACGCACATTCTCGCCACCATACTCAAAGTTCAGGCTCGCAGAGCAAAATCTAGATGTATAAAAACTGCCAAGGATTTTATTAGCAGCCCTTATCCCCTGCCACATACGTATGTTTTGGTCACTACATGGATTAGACACATACCTTAAAATTAAAAAAATCACTGTGTTTGATATAAAAGTCAATAATATCTTTCATCCTCATTGATTAAGGTACCAATGAGCTACTGCACATCAAACCGGTTTCTGCCCTTCACCGCATGATGAAATGCACGTACTTTTACCCCCCACTCTGTGGAAGTTTGCTATGCACGCTTCTTAGCCCTCTCCTTTGCCGACTTCATATAGCTCAAGATTATTCCACGAATTCATACAGACTCATCTCTTTAGATGTAAAAGTTTCCCAATGTATATCATATTGGTGGATATTTTGGTATTACCAGTCTTTTACTATAATCAATGTTGTAATGATTACTTGAGGTATGTCTTTGCTTACATTCCAACTATATGCAGAGTTTACATTATATATACATAATGGAAAACTCATATATATATATATATGAATGGAAAACTGAACTGCCCTCTGAAGAAGTTGAACCAATTTATGGTCTAACAGTCCAAGCTCTGGAGAGTCCTGAAGAATAAAGGAAATCTGCCTTTATCAACATCTATTTTTCAGCTTTTTGCTGTTGTTGTTTTATCTCCCTCCAAAGTTTCTGCTCTCTTCCTTTCCCTGATAAGAAGGGTTACTCTCAGCAACAGAAACCAATTCATACTAAAGTATGAATGACCACTAACATCTTCGATAAAGTTCTTTCATGGGGTTTTCACTGCTAACATATGGAAGCTTTGGGCTAAAGCAAAGATACTCATAGGGTGCTGTGGCCAAGTAAGTGTATGAACTACAGGTTCAAGGTGGCAGGTGTGAATCACAGTACTGCTATACCTGGCCAAGTGATCTTGAAAAAGTTATCTTTCTCTGCCCCTTCTTTCTTAATGAGGCTATTTACTTTTTCAAATATTTATTTCATAAGATTACTGTGAGGATTAAAACAGGATGAGACACACGAAAACATTTTTTTAAAGTGCTTGACATAATAGTAAAAGTTCAACACACTGCTGCTGTTGTTAATCTCAGACATCAGCAGGCAGCTGTGGCTCCCAGGTAATCAGAAACCATGTCCCATTGCTTCATAATTGGTTCAGGTACAGCATGAAGTAGTAGAAAGACCACAGAAAGGTCTGCGTTTGAGTCCCTACTGAGCCACAGGAAGTACAATCTTGGGAAAGTAACCCCCACTTTCAAATCTCAATTTCCTTGTCCATAAAATCCTGGCCTCATAGGAATCTTAGGAAGCTGAAACGAGAGAATGTGTATGTGTGAAAAAGTTTTGCAACCAAAAGCACTGAATATATGTTAATATTATATTAGAAAATTTCCACCCCCATCATAGATCATTGTTATGTTCTTGGCTAACAGGTTCATATTCATTCAACAGAGATATAAAAATAAATAAACAAGGAAACTTATTATTCCATGCTTCTATTTTAATAAAATTCTAGTTTTAAAAAATCAAAAGTTCATGGCTAAGAAGGCAAGGACAAAAAACATTTACAAGTCTTCTACACATTTTTAAATTGAGTTTTTGTGTTCCTAGTTAATTTTAAAAAAGGACAATATGCATGCTTTATCTTCCTTCATAAATCAAAAGTGTTTTTTCTTTCAACTATAATTCTAGGCTATGATGCCAATCTTCAATTTCTTTTCTGGAAAAGTCCAGTTTTATAGTGTTATGTTGTGGTAAACCTATTACATAAAAACTGGATCTCACAATATGATTAAGAAAAAGAACAGTGCATTTTGAATGATCATACCACAAAGAGCCCCAGACATAATGAGAGATTTCTCCTATTCTTGAGCTGTTGTCCCCAAGCACTCTTAGGTGTATCCATTCATTGTATTACATGTTTGAAAAGGAGTCCCTTCTCAATTAATGAGATGATGCATGTGGAAAAGCCCAGCAAACTGCAAAGAGTTGCAACAGGCAGGATGCTAACATAATTAATTTCACCAGTTGGATACCTAGGAGGTATCTCAAACATGGTCACACCAAACTTCTGGTCCCCACCCTTCACCCAGACCTGCTTTTCCTGCAGTTTTCCCATCTCAGTTCATGGCAACTCTATCCTTCTAGTTGCTCAGGTCAAAATCGTAGGAGTCGTTGCTGATTTCTTTAGGGTTTCCCCACCCCACCAACTCAAATCTAATGTGCGAGTAAATCCTCTCAGGTTCACCTTTGAAATACTTCTCACCAGCCCTACAGCCCCTGCATCAGTGCAGGTCACTAGCAACTCTGGCCTAGATGATAGCAATAGTGCACCACCTCTTCCCTGAGTTAGTTTTCTCCATTGTACTTACTGGTCCTGAACTTACCCATTTACTTACAATGATTGGTTGTCCCCTCCCTAAAACAATGTAAGCCACACAAGGGAAGAGGACTGTTTTGTTTACTTTTGCATCCCTTGTGTCTAGAACATGGCTGACGTGTAGAAGGCAGCCATTATACTTACTGATAAAAGACAGACAGCCCCTTAAGTGGCTTCCCTGCTTTAATTCTTGCCCATGGTGACATATTTTCAACAAAGCCTTCAAAGTGTTTCTGTTAAAACCTATGTAGTCTCACTCCTCTCCTCTGCTCCCCATGTCACTCGGCAAATGCCAAAGGCCTATGAGAACCTACATTCTTTGTCCTCTGAGCTCCCAAACTCATCCACCTTAGCTCTCTATCCTCTCCTCCAGTTACTTTTTTGCTCACTCGCTCACTTTTTGCTCACTCACTCACTCTCCTCCTCTTACTTTGTTTTCACCATTCTGGCCTCTGGGCTGCTCCTACTGATTGGAAAGCTCTCCCCGCTACAGTCTCCTGGCTCACACTCTCATTTCTGTGAGGTCTCCGTGCAAACGTCCCTACTCAGACGGGCTTTCTCCCACCACCCTGTTTACAGCTGGATCCCGCCCTCCCTACTCCTACTCCTGCCCCTCTGCTGCATTTCCTATGTGGCACCATCTCGCATCATTCCTACCTTAGTTACTTCTATTTTGTTCATTGCCCTCCCTCTCTAAAAGAAAAGCTGCGTATGATCAGGGTTTCTTATCTCTTTCATTTCCTGCTCAATCTAGTGCCTAGAACACCGCTTGGCATGCAGTTGGTGGTCAACAACTATTCATTGAATGAATGAAAGAAGCGCCGTCCTTGAAACCACAAAGGCAGTCAGTCAGCGGGAACAGAACACATCGTTAGGAATTACTCTTACAGGTTATCCCTTTCATTTGTCACGGTGTTCTAAAGAGGTCCAGCATATATTTTCTCCAAACAAATCATCAATGCAAAAGCTTTCCTTGAGAGAGAGCAAAACTGTTATCTCCACCATGACTCCTCTCATTTGTTGCGGCATGGGTAAGGATTTTTTTCCCCATTAAAATGCATTTATCTCATAGGCAAATTTTCCCCCATATCTACCTTGCCCTGTCTTTCTGGCCACGGCTGCAAAGTTGAGTATTGGTGCCAGAGGCAACTGATTAGTTTAAAAATACATACTCTGCTTTAGGCCAGCATCCACTTGTATCTCATTATGAGAGGATATTACTCTAATGCCTTGGACTTTTAACTGTCTACCACACAGCGCATCCGTCACCGCAGCTCCCCCTGACAATGCGCCTCGGAGAGTGGGTGTTACTCCCACTAACTGATAAGGGCGGCAAGGCCCAGGAAAGCCAGCAATACTGGAAACCCTGGGCATGCCTTCCTACTTCTACTTTTACACTCTCTCTTTTTTTTTAATCAATTTTGGACACGCTGCTGGGATGTCGAACATCTGTGCTTAGTACCCTGTCACACCGTTTCTTCCTGCTCTAATAAACTGATAAACAGGACCCAACTACCCTGTGGTTTTAATTTCTAAGAAAGCACATAATTTATTAAACTATATTCTTGCCCTGAATTTTTAACCAGTGGTAATCCGATTTTAGATACATTCCCCAATCCACAAGCTGGTTTCTGAAGAAAAGCTCTGTGTTCCATCTCAGATTTAAAACACCCGAATGTTACCTTTACTAAGTGGCTTAGTAGTCACCCCTCCAGAAGAAAATCTCTACTTGAGGCCCTGCATCTGGACCAGACCCCTTTCCAGGTCCTCCTGTAGCAGGACCCACGTGCGCAGCTGTCCCAGTGTCGTCGGGTAAACTACCCACTTACCAGCTGCTTCCCTCCATAAACCCCACATTTCGTTAGAGCAGGATGAATCGTCTCTGAATCCCAAGCAGTTACCATAGTCCTCGGCACATGACATGTGTTCAGTATACGAAGGCTGAATAAATGAAGGAAGGTAGGCATCGAAGACGAATGTTAAGGGAAGAGGTGGAGGCTACTTCAGGCCTGTCATCTGTTCCCTTCCTTAGACCCGTGGCCACACTCCACTCCCTTACTATCGCAGAGATTGGAGACAGAAACTGGATTTGGCCTCCTTGCCTCTCTCGCACAGGGAGACAGGTGCTGGCAGGAGGCAGGCAGCCATCTGAACCTGCATTCGCTCAAGTCTACTCGGGAGGGCGGACCCTCCTCGGAAAGGCCTGCGGCGGTCCAGCATGGCCAGTGCTGGGTAGATTTGCCTGTGTGATTCAGAAGCACATCTGCACAGAGTTATAAGCTAAACTATCTAATAGTAGAGGTTAGAGTCTGATCTTCCTCCTCATTTTTTTCTTATATTTTATTTATCAACTGGCTCAGAACTTGTCCAAGGTGTGGACAAGGATATTTTCTAGGTGGCCTTACATCTCTTCTTAAGGTGGGCCGGTGGGCTTTGGGACTTCTAATCCGAGAGGCTTCTCCTATGCTGTGAATGACAGGCCTCCCGGACCAGCACGGCCAACCGACAAAGGAGAGGACAGTCAGGTGGTGTACGCTGCTGTGAAAGAATACGTTGCTGTGAATTCGGCAAGCCTAGAAGAGCCCAGAAGCAAAGGCCTAAATTCATGGTGATAAAACCTTTCTGTGCTATAGGTAGAACATTTTGTTTTGTCCGCATTCACAGAATCCTATGATTCAGAAAGTATCGAATTGCCTATATCAAGCTTTGGGTCTCTTGATATTCTCCTTTTCTCAAAAACTTTTAAACACTGTCCCGATAAACATGTGACCATATGCATTAGATCTGCCAAGACCCCCTTCCCACAGGTCTAACCATGGTGCTGAAAGAATGTTTAAGGCTGGGCATGAGAGGATGATAGGTATCTTCTGTACAAGCTATTTGATTCAGTCCAGAAAGTGGAGTCCAGAACTATGGACCCCAAAGGCATGAACCTGACTTAGGTGTTGAGTAGTTTCTACATATACTAAAGACCTATTTCACCAAAACCCAAGCTTGGGGCCTTCCATCAGGTAAAAGTTTGATGGATAATACAATGATCCGATTTATTTGGTAGCAGTGTTTTATTATGGCTGCTTTCACCCAATCCTGCCAGGTAGGTATTACCACTCATATTTTACAGGTGATAAAACTTGCAATTCAAGAAGAAACTAATAATTTGAAAGTTGGAGATCTGAGCCCTTATCCTTGGGACTTCAATAGTATTTCCATTCTTCTGCAGTGACTCAGAAAAGCCCTGTCCCCATTACCAGAATACACACAACGATGCAGGAGACACTGACTGGATAGCGGAAGTGAGGGCGTGTTTACACAGAACAGGTAGAGTATTGCTACAAGGGTTGTGAAGAGTTGTGTCATCATCCTGTGCAGACAGGGAGAAGCGGAACAGAGAAGTGGTACATGGAGGCGTGTGCAGGGGACAATGAGCATGTGGCTGCCAACCTGTAAGCCAGTATCCTCAGGGACTAGATTTGAATAAGAGTTTGGGGGTGGTTATTTCTCTGACTTGTTTGAAAATGATACACAATAAGCAGGACACACCTAGGAGCTTCTGCTTCTCAGAAGCCTTTTTTCTAAGCTGAGCTTCCAGATCTGTAAACCAAGCTCATCAATAACTTGCTTCCTATGTTATTGGACACTCAGGACTTTCTCCTTTGTTGAAAAGTGTTGAACCACTTCTTACCAAGAGAAGTAGGCCTCCCCAAATCTGCCCCTGGGCTGTCAGTGTTTTTGCTATAAAACCAGAATCCATGAGCAATGCCACTCATTTCTGCATGTATTATCAACTTGAATAAATACTAGATAACCCAAAGTTCACCCTTGGACATGTCCCCAAGGGACTCTGGACATGTATTCAGTGTCCCCAGAATTAAATCTAAAGAACACAGTCTCAATAGAGGCTCTCTGAGCCTTTCCTGCCTGCACCCCATACCATCATGTCCCCAGCGCTGAAAGGTCAGGAAGCCGGAAGGCCTGGAATCATCCCCCACTATGCTCACCTACATGGCTGCCCAATCCCAAGCTTACGTCTATGAAACGTCCTCCCTCAAGCTCCCCTGCATTCAACTTCTATAACTGCTACTCACGTTCTTGATCTTAACACTTCTTTCCTGGTCTACTCCAATCTCCGCAGCGGATTCCCTACAACCAGTGTCACCTCCTTTGAAGACCTCCCTGAAGACCTCCGGTCCTCAGGATCACTGTCTCAGTTCCTGTCCTTCCCTACACTCTGATCCCTCTGAAAAGTTTTAGGAAAGGTGCTCATCACATCCTTCGCCAAGGTGAGGTAGTCCATCTGTCACCTGGGAACTTGGCCTGCAGCCATCACTATTTTTGTCATTGTTCCAGGTGCTAATAAAAGCCAACTTTGTGTGTTCAAGCTATTTCGGCCCCCTCGTCATCTCTAAAATATCAGGAGAACTGTTTTTCCTCTAATTCATCAAGTAATGATCCCTACCATCCAAAGAGGCTTCGAAAGCCTGTGTTGTCTGATCACATGCCCCCAGATTATTCAAAGAGGAGCCACGTGTCCTTTTCTATGCAATTCTCCCTTTTGTCTCCTTCCCCTGCCAACCTAGCCAACCAACTGCCAATGACTGCTAGGCCATCAGATCGCTTCTGCCAGGCGCTTGCTTGGGGTGAGTGTTCCATGTGCACATCTTTGCATTGTTACTTCGATCTAAACCTTTTTTTTCCTATTTGACGAATGAAGTGTGTAACTTTCATGCTCGTCAAGTACATTCCTCTGGGACTGTAAGTTACTGGAAGGCAGGGCTTTACAGAAGTATGAGGACCTTTCTGCTAATGAAAATTCATACAAGTAGATTCCATTTGACAATAACAAGGGCAACATTCAAAGCCACTCAAATAATATGCAAAACTTAATAGTTCATAACTTGATCTCAGTCCTGGGAATGCAGTTACACCATTTTATCCACCAGAACACTCAGTCAGTTCCACACCTGGAGTAGCCCTTGGCCTACCACTGGAGCCTACGCAGTGAGAGACTAGGCTTGGGTGGGGATTCAAATGCAGAGAGCTTCACCAGTGACCGGCGCCTTGTCTCAGCCATACTTACTTGGTGAGGTGGGGGAGGCTGCACCTCCTTCTGTTGATGTGGTTGGAGGCTTCGTGTCTGGCACCGGCAGAGGCACGGGCCTGGCCATCGGTGGCGGTGGCGGCGGTGGCAACATTGGGGTGGGAAGGAACGGGTTGTGCACTTTGCCTTGGCTACTCCCATTGGGCTGCAAGTGTGGGAACAAAACAAAACATGCACAAGAAAAAAAGAAGAAACAGACGTGAACCATTAGCTGCTTCTGAAGCAGGAGATTCATTAGGCATCTTTTATGTAAATTACTACGTATTCTCACTACTTGAATTCTTTCATAGAGCATATGGATGAAGATTTGTTGTGTTGTTCATAATAAGGAATTCCACAAAAGTACAGTCTTAAATACACTTGCTCAATGCATCAACTTATTTTTGAGTTACAATGACCTTTCTTTGCATCCGGTTCCATGAAATGATTCGCCAGTGTTTGCTTGGAATGTTTCAATTCTGTATAAAACACTACCTTTGTCATCATTCTCATGATTATCAAATAGTTATTTAATATCTAAGTATTTATAGATTGAGAATTATTCCACCATGTCTATTTATATAGATATAATAAAGTTTCCTAAATGTAAATTTGAGATAAAAATAGTTTGTTTTCATTCCTCAAAGTTGATACTGTATAACATTTAATAAATATGTTAAGTGAACATATAAAATTTCTTTCACATATTGTGTAACATCAGGCACAGAATTCTGCTGAGAAAAAATATTCTAATTTTGATTTAAGTTATATTGTACAAACATATGCCATTAAGAGTCACATTTAAACCTTGACTGGTGTGACTCAGTGGACTGAGTGCCGGCCTGTGAACTGAGAGGTCGCTGGTTCAATTCCCAGTCAGGGCACACACTTGGGTTGCCAGCCAGGGCCCCAGTTGGGGGCGTGCAAGAGGCAACCAATTGATGTATATTTCGCACATTGATACTTCTCTCCCTCTCTTTCTCCCTCCCTTTCTCTCTCTAAAAATAAAAATAAATAAATAAAATCTTTTAAAAAGTCACACTTATTTAGCTGCCTAATATTAGAACAATCACGTAACAGCTCTTTAACAAAAGAAAGTTTCCTTCTGAAGAAGGGAATAGAATCTATTTTATTTTCAAGTTTTTCAAAAGAGTTGCATGAAGATACCTGCCTTAAATCCCATAAACTTTTTATCAAAATGCAAAACTGGGCATTTGACAGTTATATAGGATGATGTCAAGATTATTAAAAAAAGTTAGAGCCCTGACCAGTATGGTTCAGTTGGTTGGGCATCATCCTGCAAAGAGAAAGGTCACTGGTTCGACTCCTGGTCAGGGCACATGCCTGGGTTGCGGGTTCAGTCCCTGGTGGTCAGGGCGCATATGAGAGGCAACCAATCAATGTTCCTCTCTTACACTGATGTTTCATTCCTTCTCTTTCTCCCTCCCATATGCTAAAAATAAATCAATAAAATCTTTAAAAAAAAAAAGAAGTTAGAAATTTAAAGGTCAGATGCTTGACACTGGTGATCACTTCAGCTTTCTTTATGGTTTCCCAAGTGGACTTTCTGATTCCAGACTTTGGTGACGCTCTTCAGGCAATAATAACAGCTCGTATTTAGGCTATAGTCCCAAATCAAAAGTCAGTTGAAGGAGATGCTTTTGTTCCCAGCTTTTAAGTTTTAGCTTAATAATTCTGCAGAGGCAGACTCACTGCCGCATCAACATTCACTTATATATTTAGTATTGTTCCTCAAAGACTATCTCATCTGACCATCAGAACGCTATGCTTTCTTGCCAACAAACTTGCCTGTGTGTTATTTCTGAGTGGGCTAAAAGTCCATAAGTGAACTCTTCAGAATAAGCCAAGCAAATGAATACACAAGCAGAAAGAAAAAGGCACCATATCGATTTGTTGTCTAGACAGAAATGTATCTGCTAACATATCAGGAGACATTAGTCAAAGCTGCTTGTTCTATCTCAGATATGCAGAATCAGGTATTTCTGCAAGGAAGACAATCAGCGATAGGGCAGTGTGATATAATATTTTAAATTAGGCAATAATAATTACGGTTAATCTGTGGCTTCCTGTGCAGTTCTTGGGAGAAGAGGAAAGTCACATTCAGCATTATGTGGGTCGTCATTTACTGTTCCTTATCATTATTATTGGCCTTAGGATACAGCTATAAATTATGAATATTTAGGTCTACATTTGAATAAAATTTGTGATTTTTAAAAATTATTTTACATTTGGAATAGTATTTCAAACTGTGATTGTTTGGGTTTTGTTGAGAAAAAAAAAATAAAAACATTTTTTTGAAACTACCGAATGCTGTTTAGCTTTACACAAAGATAAGTGGGGAAGATAACTACGGGCAGGAATAACAAACCATAATAAACCGTACTTCTAGCATCTTGAGTTCAAGTACTGGTCAACTTGATCTCAAGTGTTAGAAGACTGTATTTTTTAAAAATATCAACTTAGTTGATCTGAAACATCTGTGCCCCCTCATCCCCCTGCCTCTCCCTACCACCGCAAATCATTATTTAAAATTGTTCGGTCTTTCTATTTTGTTAACTGTGTGAGCCCTCGGGTTAGTATGCATGAGGTGGAATTATCAGCCCACGGACCTTAGAAGGTTATAGAGTTCACCCTTGAGATGATTTATATCCATAAACTCGACAGTTGCGAACTTAACACAAACATGGTTTCTAAACCCTGGCCGGTCACTCTCGGAGTAAGTTAACTTTCCCACCATCTAGAATAAATAGGACATTTGCCCGCAGTCAGTCAGCACAACATCAGAGCACAATGTCACATGGTCGTGAGGTCTCCCCGTGTTATTGTTACACTCGGTTAATATTTCTAAAGAAACTGAAAAAAAAAAGAGGTTTCCTTACATTGAGGAACCCCACCTGTCCAGCCTGCTGACCAGCATCAGGGCAGACAAGTTGGACAAACTCTTTCAGCGTCTCCTGAGGGTGATAGCGGATGGCTGGGTGTGAGAAGTAAGGCCCAGGCTGCTGGATGATGGGTGATGCCGGAAAATGAAGAGTCGATGGCGTCGCATGTGGGCTGGCTGCAGGGAAAGAAAACATCAGAGTGAGGAGGAGAAAGCACTGCCTTGCCACAGCTTTCACACCTGACTCAGTGCCCCCCGCCCTTGTTTCTGGCCCCATTCATAGCATCGCTCACGTGACCGAGTTCAACCCCGAGAGGTCTGACAGATTTTCTTCCTTAAGGCTCTAAGACAAACTTGGAGGCTAGATTAGGGTAGAGTTTCAGGCTGCCTTTCTATTTTCAGTGGACGTGAGTTATAAAGGCATTAATAATCCTTGGTGAAGCTGAAGATTATTCATTACCTTAAGAGCTCTTTTAATGAAGCAAGCAATAAAAAATGTATTTGGTAGATTAGACCTGATTTAACTGACATTACATATGACAAATTCTAGTTTGCACATATGGACCCCCTTTCATGCTGAGCTATCCACAGACAATAATTCATTGTTAAAGCTCTCATATCCCTTTCAAGGAAATTTCTAGGGACTAATTCAGGATGAAATTTTTTTGAAGTATGTAGTAAATGATCACTTAATGAACCTGTGCAATTTGGGTGCCTCGCTTTACATGGAAGGTTTATGTCACCTTTTTTTTTTTTTTCCATTTAAAACCAAACTCAGAAATGCATGTTAGAGCAAGAGAACCCACAGGCTGAGTACGCAGTGACCCCTGCTAAACTGTTGGCCTTTTGCTCATAAGGACTGACTAAAGACTCAGAAAACGATTACTCCCTTACACGTGAACACTGCTAAATTTTATTGGCATGAAAAGAAGTGAGCATTAGATTCAGAAACTTATGCAAGGTGCTGAATAATCTTTCTGAGAGGACTTCTGCCCTTGAGTGGGAAGGGCAGCTGGTAAGACCTGCTGCAGTTTAAGAGCAGCCCATGCGGAAGGAGGGCGGAAGATGCTCAGAGCAAGGAAAGCCCGGGTAGCTGCTCTCACTTCTCAATGAGGGCCAGAGAAACAGCGGAGAAGAGTATTTTTCTCTTCTCACTTTTCTTTGAACTCAAGGAGCCCCTGCAAAGAGAAAACAAAGGAATACTCCAAATTTTGGAGAATAAAATTTTCCTAATACTGAGAATGACTCACAAAACAGAAGAGAAACCTCAGACAGGCAGGCCATACTCTCTCCCACCCTCCCAGCGGCGTGGCTGAGGACTGTAAGCAAGGATGTGTGTGCATGGACCCCTGGGGGTGGGTTCTTTGTTCCTTTCTGGGATCGCTTTAGAATTGTGGAATTTTCTGAATAATGATTGGAATGGCCAGGACTTTCAGGTTCAGAATGACATCTGTAGTTTTTAAAGAGTGGAAAGAGGGGCTGGGAGTAGAAGCAACAGTCCAGTCCATGTCTTGCAGATGACCTGATGGGACCCTTTCATTCATGCAACCTTTAGTGTATCCAGGAAGTGTTCACAGGCTCCTACTTTGGGCTTGGGGTACAGAACTGAGCCAACAAGAATTTTGTCTTCAATCATACAACTGAGGGCCTCTTGAACATAACCTATTCAAACTAGAAATCTTGTCACCTTCTGTCCCTCACATTTGCTTCTTCTCACAGTTTTTCTTCATCTAAAAAAACTTAATAAAAGTTTTTTAATGCTTTACTGTCATGTCCCCAGGACATGTCTAACACTCAGTTAATATCTACTGATGATACAATGAATGACTGAATGCATGAGTGGTATAGAAATTACTACAATCACCATGTAGTTAAATATGACCGTAAAACTTTTTTTTTTTTTACCTGCCAAAGATCCAGGGAGCTAATAGACAAACTGATCAAATTGATGACTTTCATACAATGGATGATAAATGTTGGGATCCATATCATCTCTGAATTAAAAGCCACAAACTAGAAAGCTAATTGGCTCTGGTCACCTTTTACTCTGCAATTGTGCCGTATAAAACAACCAAAGGAGTTTTTCTCATCTGACATGGCATGCTCTAACTTGCTGGTAGCAAGACGCTTCGACCCAGCGCCCCGCATTTGAGTCCATGCTCTTTAGTTAGGGATGGAACGCGGCATTTTCCATGAGGCTGGGAATGTACGGAGCATAACAGCTTTTGCAGCCTGTAAATGGCAATTGTGGCCACTCCATGGTCAAGGGCCCTTGGGAGCAGACCTTCATGATAAAGTGGCAATGCTTCAGGTGCTCAATAAAAAGGGATGACTGATTGTTAGATTATAAAATCGTAGTGGCCAGCAGAGAATGGTGCCCAACAGAAAAATTCACTTGAGCAAAGGTTAGACATATCAAAGTTAATGAAACTTGATAGAGGAAACAATTCAACAGGATCTTGGAATTCCTCCCTTACGTGTTAATAAACCCCCTCACCCTCTTTTTGTTGTCGTTAAATATATAAAAGAAAATTATTATCAACTGAAATTTAGATCTTAGTTTCTTTGTTATATTTTACTTAAAACAATTTATTCATCTTTTCCTTGTGGCATAGAGTTTATTTTGACACAAACCTGAGAATATATGGTACTATATGGAGTTAATTCTACAATGACTAATTTATAAGAATCAATTAATTCTTAATTAATACCAGGAAACCATTTAGCCTATAGATTCAAATTAGACAACCGCTGAGTCTGCGTTTCCAAGGGTCACCCTCCACAACCCCTACTTTCTCATGCCTCACAGTTTCTGGTTCAGCCATTAGGTCACCGCAGAACTGGACATAAATCATTCGAGATTCCAAGCTTTAATTTCTTCAAACAGAAAACAGGGTTACAGGCATTGCACAGTTCTGTTAGGTGTGATTATACGCATGCTGTTTTTCTGGATAACCTGCGAGCAGTGCCTTCTACTGAACAACGCGAGCTGTAAGTTTCCTCCCGCGCTCTAAAGCTCAGACTTAAGATTTCAACATGGTCTAAATTTGTTTTTCCTCTTATCCCATTTCTTGTTTTGTCTTTATCTTGGATTAGATGTTTTTAGTGTCCCTAAGTGTTTGTCTAAATAGTCTAAAATCATTTTAGAAAGTGTCGATGGGGTTAAATGAATCAATCACTCCACTGGTAAAATTCATTAAATGGGCTCAGAGATTGTCATATCAGGCTCTATAAAAGAAAGTAGCATTCTGGATCTGGCTTGGGGCTAAGGCCATGCACAAGCAATGGTATGAGTCCAAATTTTTGATGGAGAAAAACATTTCTTATGGATGTGTGTGTGTGTGTGAGTAGTTGACACAATAAAAAATTATAGCACATTATGTAAATGCATATTTAGGGCCTTTAAAATGTGCATTATTTACTTGAGAGTCAATAAAGGCTTTTCTCAAGTGGTTACGGTTTATTGCGGTGCATCCATCTGTATCCATGTTGATGTTAATACAATTTTGTGTATTAAAAGGCACTACAAAACCGGCTGCTTCTGGGATCTAATACTCCTAGAACCCTAGGCCAGGAGCAGCAGAGTGTCAGAAAAACTCCCCTCTGGACGGATCTCACTCCTGGTTTAAACTTTAACCACAGGCCAGACGTGTTTAAAACAACTGCTTGGGCTTTTCTCAAGGAATACAAATAAGATGGGAAGGAAGAAAATGAGATTAGGTTTCTTGGCTGGAACAGCACTACCTACACATTCTGAACAAAGTTGCCAAAATTAAAGGAACGGAGAACCGGAATTTCCCAAAGGGTTAGGGTTCAGTTATTTATTACCAAATACTCATATTACTGGATACTTAGTACAAAGTATCAGGTCAGGCAGATTAATTTACTTGTTTGCACTCCTCCCAGCCCCCAATTCTTTAAAATACTCTTTTGCTTTTAGCTTGCAAGAGACAATTTTAAAATTTAATGCAATTTGACATATAAATATTTAACTTAAAAATGCTTCCTCCTTTGAAGTAGAACTGATTAGGACTGGGAAAGGAGAAGGTCAAGGTCATTGCTACATCACTGTGTGCTGAGAGACTTAGAAGATCCAACAAGTGATTCTTAGCCTGAGGGTCCACCGCATGGAGGTTATTATGTGCCTTTAGACACATTTTCTTGCTAAAAACGGAGATGTTGGGGAGGCATAACCAGATGAGTTTGGAACCTCGTGTTTCATTCTACATCTTAGGAAGAAGAGATAGAAAGAAATCCCTTCTTACCATTTTCAGCAGTTTTGCCCAAACTCAAACTCCAAGAATTGTAATAAACCTCTCACATTTTCCCTCAAACCAAAATTTCACAGGTTGAATATGTTCTTCTATTTAATCCTAACATTCACTCAATTGCTTTCTCCCCCGTCCCTGAACTGCTGCAGATTCTCACAGATCGGACAGTGACTTGGATTCTTTTCATGCTGGCGTTGGCCTCCTGGTATCACCCCTTAAATCCTAGTCTTCACCTCACAGGCGGCTCCGAGGAATAGCTGCCCAGAGAGCGGCACAAGCAGTGGCATCTCACCCCCTTCCAGGTGCAGTGCACGTGTAACAGTGCTGTACAAAGCCTCCTCCCCTCCCGGAATGGAACGGTCAATCCTGAATTCTGGCATTTGCAAACCTTCACAGCCTCACCATTAACCAACACTGAGCCAGTGGCAATGGGCAGGAGGTCACAGTGCTTCGCTCTGTTAGCGCAGTTGCAAGAAAAAGCGACTCCTCTGCCTCCGGCAGGAAGATGGTCTTTGGACTCCAGTAACCATTTCCATAGAGTAAAAGGTAGCACTGAGAACTCCTGACTACTTTATATTTAAAAGTAAAGATTGTAGTAGGGTAGAGCTCTAAAAGAAGAAAATGGAAGAAAAAAACACTAAAAAAAAAAAAAAAAGCCTTCCATAAGGGCAAACGGAACTTCAATCGTTTGGGTTGTCAACTGCTACGTACTTTGCGTCTTCGGAAATTCACCACCACAATGCATAACACCATCATAGCCTGTGTAAAGCTGAGAACTCTATCTTAATGGTCCACAGCTATCACTGATAAATCATGCACGAGTCGGACCTGCCACTTATGAAAGCCTAGAAGTTTGAAGTTACGGGACTTATTTTAACAGAGAGACAAGGAAAGAGGAATTGGCAGTGGGTTTCAGAACTTTAGGAGGCAGAACCTTTTCTAAATAACAACCTCTGACTCAAGGCAAGTGAAGGTTTTCAAAACATACAGTGCACATGGTTAACATCACTGGGATGCATGTGAAAGCACCTGGACATGTGAAAGGAGAGAAATACGTGACGCTGCAGGATGACTTGGAAAACACCGGTGTTTTTATATTATTACTACCAGACAAAGCAACTGCATGTTACAGTAGATTTCAAAGATGGCTGATGTATTCTGTTCCATTTGCATGAAGGGGATCTTTAGGGTAGAAATCAAATTTCAATGTCTTTTGAGAAAATAAAAACACATGGGGGGAGGGGGAGAGAGGGAGAGAAGGAGGGGAGAGAGAGAGAGAGACAGAGAGAGAGAGACAGGCCAAGGTCTTCTAAATTTTTTATTGAGATCAATTTGAGCTACTTAAAGACCTTTCTTGCTCAAATACCCTGGCTTATAGTCTAGACCAGGAGTTAGCAAATATTTTCTTTAAAGGCTAGAGAGTGAATAGTTTAGGTTTTGCAGGCCTCATGGTGTCTGTTGGAATTACCCAACTACTCACTCACCACTATGGTGCAGAAGCAGCCATAGGTATTACATAAACAAGTGTATGTGACCGTGTTCCAATCAAATTTTATTTTTGAAAACAGACAGAGGGCTGAACTTGACTTGTGGCTGGTTTGCTGGCCCTTGGGGCAGACCCACATTATTCCTGCTCACTTTCTAAACACCTGCCACACTCTGCTTGTAAGCTGAGCACCTGACAATCAGTGCTCACTCTGCCTCCTGCCTACCAAACCGTGTCCATGCCCCAGCGGGCCTTTCAGCTACAGCCCCACTGTTCTGAGGTTTCCTGCGGCGATCTGCTTGCTTTCTCTGTCTCCACTAACTACCCACTGTCACTTTTTTCTTTTTTTCTTTATCGAGAGGCTGTATCTTTTGACCACCTTCACCCATTTTCCCCTCCCCTCTCCCAATACTGCAGCTCTTTGGTTGTCCCTCTCGGCCACTGTTTAACATAACTTGGTCTGGGCTGGTTCCCAAACCTGTGTGCGGGCATTGTTTCAAGTTAAACCCGTGGGTCAGAAGAGTAGAACAGTATAATCTGAGGACCGTGGGCTTGGAGTCAGACAGACATGGTTAAACTCGGGCTCTGTCACATTCCAGCTATGCTTCAAGTTTCTGAACTTATCTATGACTCAGTTTTGCTATTTGTACAATGGAGCTAATAATACTTTACAGATTTGTTAAGAGGATTAAATGAGACAATGTACAGAAGGCATATGGCACAGTTCCTGATTACTAGGTTAAGTGATCAATAAATACTTTCTTTCACTGGCTATACTACTATAGGTGATGATGGGGATGGGAAATGAAAAAATTGGAATAAGGTCACATGTGTTGATTACAGAACGCACGGAGGGAAAGGAATGGTATGAGTAAGAGGTACCTGTTGCCTACCTGCCTCTTAGATAAATGAAAACAAATACTGATAAAAGTATGCACTATTAGTGTAAATATGACATATGGGTTTTGAAAAAGATTCCATAAATAACAAAAAAAGATTTTTGGAAGATTTGGGGTATTTTTTTAAGGAAAATTTTCTACTTAGATAAAAAGACTTGGGTTGAGTTTTGTTTATGCCACTACCTGGCTTATAATGTGGGCAACTTCTCTCTCCTCTAGTTCTCTCGTTGGCAAAATGAGGAGTCTGAACTAGCAATTGCTAAAGCTCTCCGAGCTTTATATTCCCATGGCATGAGAATTCAGTCTCTGGGATGACACTTAAAAATAATTCTGTACCATTGATGCAGAGTCATAACACTAAAATCTAAACAATATGAAACAAGGGAGCATGTGTCTTTTAAAAGAAATTAGTTTTTTAAGTGTTTCTGGGGCATTAAGGTCTATATACGATACTCAGTCTCTAAGATACCTTGCTTTGGAAATGCTGCCATATTTAAAGTTTTAAAAACCCCGAGTGCGCTAGTTCAAGCTCTGTGAGAGACAACCCTGGCTTCTGGACCCTGATGGGGCCTCTTCTCCGAATGCACCATATTCGCGCCCTAACCGCCTGAGCCACTGTGGTGGCTGAGGTGAGATGCGGTCAGATACCACACAGCAGCTGGGATTACTGGAGACACAACCAGGGACTGTAGAACAAGTAAAGCTGACAAGACTCCCGTTCAATGCACACTGCCCCGCACTGCCCCACTGCCGGTCAGCTCGCACTGCCGTTTGGGCCCTCTTCTCTGAGCTACCGGTTCCTCTCCCAGTATCCGCCTGAACTCAGAGTATCTTCCTGCACTCGCCCCATGGGGTTTAAGGGTTTATTCCCACTGTTGGTAGATTTCACACAAGGAGAGGAGGTATGAGAAAAATTAGCCCAGTGTTTGAAGTCAGGGGATCAAGTTGTTTTTTTTAAAAATTAATTTAATTCATTTAATTTTTCAGTTACAGTTGACACACAACATTGTATTAGTTTTGGGTGTACAACATGGTGGTTAGACATTTATGTCACTTACGAAGTGATCACCCGATATGTCTAGTGCCCATCTGACACCACACACGGTTATCGCAACACGACTGACAACATCCCCTATGCTGCGCTTTACACGTGGAATCAAGCGTCTGCCCCAGGCTGGGCATCCACTAGCCCTGCGCCAGCCTCCCATGCTCCTGAGCCTTCTCCGCTGTGAAACGGAAACTGGATGTCTGACTGGGTTTCAGAGCTCAATTATTCTGGGTTGGAAACCATTAGCTCCCTAGGTTAATCTGGGCAATGTGACCCAACATTTATGGGACTGCATTTAAATTGGGCCAAACAGGGCAAATGGAAAATTTTCTTCCGAGGATTCGAATTAGTGCATGTAGGTGCCTGACACATAGTGGGTTCACTCATTTAAAAAGAACGTGTTGGGAATCTACGTTCCAGACACTATGCTAGACTCTGGTTTATTTATTATCCTTAGAGCTGTTTTTTAGAATAACCTGAGACATACGAAAAGTGACCAGCATTATGCAATGCAGCGTGATGATGTGAGATAAATGGAGGTCCCTGGCATGCACTCGTCATCACCTCCCCAAGGCCTGGATGTCACTTGTGTGCTGCGGGCCCTGACTGCAGAGATCAGTCACCTGGCCAGCGAATGAGCTGAGCCCGCTGCCCAGCACTCAGGGCCGCTCCGCTCTTAGCTGCCGCCGTGGACAGCTAGTAGTTTGCCTGCCCAGCAGCCCTTCCCCCTTTCCCCTGGAAACAGCTCTGACATTTCTTTGGGTAGCTATCCTTCCCTCGGCCTCAGTCTGTGTGGTTGGAAGGACTTAACCCCCCGGCCCTTAGGTGGGCATGGAACCAAGGCATAAATAAAGGTTGTTTTAAAAGTGAGCAAATGGCCCAAACCAGGCTGATTGGAGCCATAAACATCCAGAAGTAGGACCTTTCCTCAATCTGCTCTGAAAGGCTGCTCCCTTTCTCTTGGGATTGTTACATTGGTTGGAATTATACCTGGAGCTGATCGCCTCATTAGTGCCACAATCTGAGGAGATCTACCCTAAGAGCAAAACTCACACAGAGGACAGGAGAGCTGGGAGAGAGAAAGAGATATGCAGATTTCTGAAGGTATCACCTGAGCATCTGCATCCCCAGCTCCACCTATGCCAATAACCCCAGACTCTTTACTTACAGGCACTAATCCATGACTTTCTTTTGGAGCAATTTGGTTGGGTTGTTTTCACCTGTAAGAATATTTCACTTGAAAGAATCCTTATTAACATGTTGTGTGTTGGTTACTGGGTACACAACCATTCAACAACTTTTATTTTGGTATTCAAGAATTTGGGGATTCGAGATGATCTAGAGAAATCTCTCAGGGATGGCAAAGTTCTTTAAACTCATATTGCATGCCAACAGAAGGAACCCACGCAAGCGGACCCAAATAAATCCAAATGCCACAAACCCTTTAAATACCCGTGCTACATTATCCCTTTATTGTATGCCCCAGTCATTACTCTCATCATAGTAATATTTATTTGTTTAACCTCTGTCTGTTCCTCTAGATTGTTGGGGCAGGACCAGCCCATCTGGTTTGTTCATTAGGACCCAGCACAGTGCTTGGCAGGTGAGAAGTGCTCAATAATTATTTGCTGAATTGATTCTTATAAACAACAGACCGTTGTAAACAACAAATGTGCTTATCCCTTTAGCAAGAGCCATCCCTGGATGAAGATATGCCAAAGTGAAGTCTCCACCACGGCTGGAGGCCTGCCCATCAAGGGAGACGGGCCACCTGCCCCACTGGGGAGATTCCCCTGTTCTTTCAGCCAAAGGAGAGTGAAGGGGTAAGGTACACCGGCTGGCTTGCTTCCCTGAGACCGCATCTCCTCTCCTAGGCATATGTGGCTCCCCCCGGGAAAGGAGAAACACATACTCCTTCCGGACCCACAAGAGCAGGTGGAGAGACCTGGGGATAGGGAGTGAGGAATAAAGGAAGTAGGAATCCTTTCAAGAGAACCACACACAAAGGAAACACATAATGGTATGCAGATGGGGGAATCTGATAAAATAGTTATTCAACATTTAGTAACACAGTTACGACATACCAAGCCCTTTCCATGTGTCATTTCACCACCTTCTCCTAGTTTTGTCCAGGTGGGGAACAAAGGTTGGTAGTGGGGAAGTGACTCAACACAAGCTCACACGGATCCCACGTGCTTGGCCAGCGTCTGAATTCCCTCCCGGCTGGCTCCACAGCCCGTGCCCTTTCACTGTATTCTACTACTGCCACTGGAATTATTTTTCAGAGGTCAGATGATTTCTTTCCTTTTAGAAATTTTTGTTCATAGGTCCCTTAGTATTGTATTACAACCCGGCAATTCTGACGTTCCTCACACACGTTCTGCACATAAGAAAAAGGAATTGTTTCTTCCTATTCAACGGTGGTTGAATAGGAAGAAACTGCAAACAACACATGCAAATTGACTGCAGCACTATACATCTTAAAAACATTCCATACACGTGGTTGAAACACCAGTTTCAACAATACAAAGGGTGAAGCAAGAAATGGGTGACTCTCATGCTATTGCGACCACATTAATAGGGCTGTGCATTCCCGTTTCAAATGTCAGTACTCGCCCCCCTTTGCCTGGATGATAAGCTGATACTACATAAACATTGTCAAAGCTACAGTTCCATGCTACAGTAATTCACTTAACTTTAACATGATTTATGGTTCTGTCAATAGGAAAGGTTGAAAACCCTGCACTGAAGCTTAAATGTGAGCTTCACGTTTAGAACAGCAATGTGTGTGTGAGAGAGAGACAGAGAGAGATAGAAGGAAACATTCTGAGAAAAGAGAATACGAGTCTAGCATTGACTTTTTCTACTCTGAAAACAGAAAAATAAAGAATGAGTCTAAACACAGAATCAACATTATATTAAGCTAAAGCAGAAAATAAGGAACTGCTAGAGATTTATCTGATTATGTGATTTATAGTACAAATAATACCCAGAAGTCTTATCACAAGAGGACTTCTAAGAAACCCTGCACAGAACTACTGCCTTCACTGTGTATGCATATATGGGTCTATGGTGTGTGTGTGTGTGTGTGTGTGTGTAAGAGAGAGAGAGAGATTCCAAGGGACAGCAGCTGCTTTTGTCAAGATGAGTTTAAATGTAGGTCTACATGGTTAATCACCCTATTCTCTGTGGCTCTCACCCTGGGGGCATTTTGCCTCTTTAAGGGATTAAGGAGCCAATTGGTTTTACTGCTCTAACCTGTCCTCTTTGGGACAACACACTAATGTGATCCCACTGCACTAATGCGATACCACCGAGGAAGAGCTCTCTTTAGAAGTTTGCTGTGGGGATGACAAATTAACCCAGCAGGGTGCCCCACACGTCTATCTCAGTACAAATTATTAGTGTAATAGAGCTTTTAGTTATGCATTTATCTAGTAATTATTGAATGTTACACAAAACCAAGCTGAGCAGCCCTGGCCCTTTATGAGGTTGGCTCAGTGGGTGGCCTTACAGTTAATTTAGGGTAGTTCTCCACCAAGCAGTTCACTGGCAGACAAATTAGCTGAACAGCCTTCTCCTTTAAATATTTTCCATGTCACAGTGAAACTCTTTACAATACAATAAAGGTACAGTTTTAATTACACACTTCCTGACTTTTGTTTAGTTGTAGTTTTAAAACACTTGCTGGCATTGTCTTTTATTTTCTTCTTTCCCCTTTTGGCTGGACAGTAATAGCTAATTGTAAGTATCTGGCTAATGAATTTAATAATTTCCTGAACTGGAACGTAAAGGGCCTGTGCTGAAAGGCTGCTTTTCCTCCTTACTATCTAGTTCCTTCAAATCCCATCGACGCTGTTTCCCATGAGGCTGGGCGCTGGCACTTGAGCTAACCTTGCCTGATGTTCGCAAGCCCTGTTACTTCTCTTTCCAATGCTCCTCGAAGGTGGTAGGAGCTAGGTCCGTGACACCTGCACTTAGAAATCAATTCTGGCAATTCTTTTTGTGGAAAGGCAACGTGATGTTTTCTCCAACAACGTGCTCTGGTAATAAATAAACGCCTTGTGTCTGTTGGCAGATATTTCAGCACCTTGTTAGCAACAGGTACTTAATTGCTTCTCATTTTCCTGAGATGATTCAATTGCACTAAACCAGGAGAGACTAATTAGATTCAGCTCCATGGAAAGGAACACCAGCATGTTCTACCACTGAGTTAAAAGCTCTCCTAAGAGGCAAAGGAGTCTGCAGATATGATACAAGAGAGCTGAACAGATCCACCACTTGGGAATGGGGGTCCACGCCCAGGGAGGGTGCCCTGGTTACGGCAACAAGAAAGCACCAGGGGAATAGTTCCCCTGAAAGGTTCTTAGCTGGGGTAGAAAAATTTATAATACCACAGCAAGTATAGAAAAGGGGACCAAATCATTCTGAGGTCAGCGTATCCCTTAACGCCAATCAAAGTGGAAGTTCTTTTAAATTAAAACCAAGCAAGCATCCACGGAGCACTTATTCAGCATGCTAGGTACCTCCCTCAGTGCTGCTGAAGATCTACACCTTCGAATGTTATATTCCTGTTACACACAGGGCATGAACAGAACTACATGTTACCCCCAAACTTTCTCCTCGCTTGCCCTCAATCAAATCCACGCACTCATTCATTTAGCCAACAAACGTCTATCGCATGCTTTCCTTACGCCCAGGGAGAGGCTGAGGGATACAGGACGGAGGCAGACGGGGTCCCTGCACTAACGGGCCCTGCCATCCGGTGATTAGCATCGCCCTCCTCTTCTACCTCTCCTTCCTCGCTCCTCAGTGACTGTCTTCGAGTCTATACTCCTCCGACTTCCCTGGTGACCTCAACTTCCTGGAGGGTGGTCTTCATTCCCATAATTCTCTGCAGCTTCTTACTCTTGGCCCCGCTGGGAGGTGTGTTAGCTGCAGAGGCTGAGATGTTTCATCACAGAGAGCAGGATCCCTGTTTGGGCCACGAGGATCTTGGACTTAGAGAAGTTTACAGAGCATGTAAACTTTTGACGACATCTCTAAACAAAAACGGGCATGATTCTTCGAAGGCTGCGCAATAAATCTTTGGTTTATATGGCTGTTGTTTTAGTGTATCTTACCCATCTCTTCAGAATCGGGGCAATTTTACTTCTAAACTTCCTCTGTGGGTGTGTAACCCATAAAAAGGTAGGTAGGGGTTTAGCCTCATGCTCACATTTTGTATGTCTTAATTCCTTAGTGTTTAGTTATCTAAAAGTGTGACTTGTTCGCTGTGGCTTTCTTTTGCATGCTTACAATTAGAAGGCAGTCTGTTTTAGAACAGGGGTTAGGTCTTATGCTTGTCTGGACTTGCACAGCCTCAAATGCCGTAGCAGCTCTCCATCAGAACGCTCTGCCCCTGGCAGCGACCTGCGCTCCCCCCACAACAGCACAACCGCTGGTCCCCAGCACTGCTGTCCGCCAGGCAGTAAGCTCCCTGAGGCCGGAACCCAAGCTTCTCTGTGTACTCTATTTAGCAAGCAGTACAGACCTGGAGTATTGTAAGTGCTGGACACTTTTAACACCCACGGTAATGTTTTGTGGAAAACATTAATGGGACCCCAGACAGTAAGGGGAGTCTACAAGCTAATTTCAATATTTAAAAAACCCGAAATGACCTCAAAAATTGTTTTCTGAAGTGACTTGGTTTCTACCAGAAACCCTGCATTACAAGTAGCAAGGACTCATGGGGCTAATAAAAAGAGGTCAAGTGAGTTGTTTGTTTATGGCTGTTATTTAAAAAACAAGTGTGTTAACTTGGTTATGTCATGCTTTCCAAAAGATCTAAATGACTATGTTTTGTCTTTGACTAATAAAAAATGTAAATACAAACTAATTGTTTAAATAAGTGCATTTTATTTCCCCCAGGGGAGCAGAAAAAGGTAGAAACCACTGATACGGGAGAGAAGGCACTGCCCTGGAGACCCCCGGTCTTGGCTCTGGTCAGCTGAGACTTCTCATCTATAAATGTGGACTCTGCTAACTATCATACGGCTCTTCAATTTATCCACGTACAAAACCTAATTTTATAAAGAATGGCAATATCCTCAGAAAAAACATCTAGATTTTGCAGCCTCTCTTGCGGTTGGAGATGATCACAAGATTCTGTGCGAGGTGGCTGAATGCGCTGGTGGGCAGGCACTTCTTGCTCTGGCCCCTTCCCATCTCTCTGCTCGGAATACACGAGGAAGGCAGGAGCCCAGTGGCTACGTTGCGACCATGAGGTCACAGCATGAGGATGCAAAGAACACACTGAAGCACGGAAGGCTAAGAGAGGAAATCTCAGTCCTGGATGGCATCACACCGCCACTGCAACACAGTCCTGGTTCACATACTTGTTTTCATATGACAATACTGTGACCTGTGTAGTCAGATTTTCTGACACTGCAGCCAAACGCATTGTTAGCTGATGCAGGGAAGGAGTTGGACTGCAAGATTCCCAGAGCGCTGTTGTGAAACTCTGTGGTTGTGATAAAATGCTATGGTTCTACATGAAGGTCGCTAAGTGCTTATTTGCTGACTGCTTTCAGCCTCTCCATCACAAGGTGCATTGTGCGGGTGCCTCCCCATTTCTAAACCCCTAAAGTGCAGAGTTGCTGGACTCAGTACGAAATTAAGGATCACTCATTATCCCATTTTTGAAAAGAGCAGAGACCTAGGCAGAAACATAAGTTTTAAGAAGATAAACTTTCAAGAAACTCTAAAACATCACAGATGTTTACTCCAAATAATTCTCAAAAGGAGTTAGATCGTTTAAATCATCAGGCAAACTTAAAAATCTTTACAAGGCAAAGGGAAGAACAGATTTTTTTCAATTGTCATGAATAAGATTAATTTTCATGAATTAAATACTGTATTATGTTTGAAATTTTAAATACTGGTAAAAGAAAGTCTTTGAAAGCCCAATCTTTCAGCTTAAAGTGCACAGTAACTGTAATAACTTACAATGACATACACATACCTTTCCGGAAACTTAATATTTTCCCTGCTCCCCAGGATATTCCAAAATACTTTAACCCCTTAACCTAGTTTTAACTACCTAGCTTACAAAGTATTATCCCCATGATACAGATGGCCAAACTGAGGCCACAAGGTTAAGTGATTTATTGAAGCCTCAAAAAAAATCCAATATCAGAAAAGAGACTCATTTTAAGAAACCACACAACCCTATCTTCACAACAATGAAAATAGGCAAGTGATTAGAACAGCAAAAACTAAGAAAAAGCATAGCTTTTTCACAGCACATCAGTCTTACTCAGATGATCTTGCAAAAGTTTTCTTTGGGTGAAAGGCCAAGGTTCTTCCCCATCTTGGACATTCCTTGTAAAGAAGTACTCCGTGACTGTTAGACGTTTACCACCCTTAGTTTATCTGAAGCGATGCTTCAGGGAGGGGGTGAATGGCGTGTGTGCGCAGTTACGCGGCATTTCATTACTTTGTATTTATTCAGTGAATGTTTGTGCATGAAACCCTCTGTGTGCGGCACAGTAAAGGTGCCAGGAAGTGTAAGTCAGACAGCCTCTTTCCGGAGATTTCACCCTAGGAGAGCAACGAGACGTGCGTTAACTAACAGAGCAAGGCAACGTCAGCAGAGGGCGGAGGAAAGGTCAGAGGTGAAAGGCTACAGCAGTGTCAGGAGTGCGGGAAGGTGGCGGCTGGGTGGAGCTGAGGGGGTTTCTTGCACAAAGTGGCACTTGAGCTGGTCCTGGGACAGCTGAGATGTTGACAGGCAAAGGGAGTAGGGATGGCGTGGGCTTTTTCAAAGCCTCAACGAAAACGAGTGATTAAATTGCTTACATGACTTCAGGACGTACTCTATTTCCAGGTGCAGTGTGAACGACTACAAATATATAATTTCACCTACTCCTCAGACAACAGAATTCTCTTGAAGCAAAGACTGTAATCTCTGCTTTGTAGATGCGCAGCCTGTGACTCAGGCAAGGCAGCAGGTTCACATAGTTGGTAGGAGTGGTGGAGACAGGGCTCAGACGAGGGTCCCTTTGACCCCCTTAGCCTCTGTGCTTAACCGCTAGGCCATGCTGCCTCCCTTCAAGGCCCAATTTTTCTGCCTTTGCTTCGCAATCTTCAAAGAGCAGGTGTTTCTGTAAAAGGTGGCCATCAAGTTTCTAAATATAGCTTAGGTTTGCAGTGAAAAATAGGGCCACTGTTTTTTCAATGGGGTGACCTTGCTTTGCTGTAACTCTGTTGAAAAATCACTGAGATATGTTACACGGTTATGGCTTACACCCTGGTGTTTATCTAGTCAATGCTAAATTTTAGCAAGACCCTGTGATAAACTTTAAGAAATTCTGATTTCCTAATTTTAAGGAAGGCAATGGAGGTCTTACAGCCTGTGTGCTATGCAAAGGCGAACATACCACGTGACTCCGGGAAAAAGTGCAGAAAAGAGCTCCCTTCACCCCTTCATCAGGAACCTGACAAGGATACACCTTTCTCTTTTTCCAGGCCTGTTGAAAGTTTGATTGTCTGTCTGGATTCCCTAGTGGTTTAAGTTTGTAAGGCTGACTTCTCCTTCATGTCCATGTGATATTTATTGCACACTGATTTCCTAGGGCAGGCTCTCTCTCCTTAGACCTGGCCTCGTCTTCCTAAAACATCAGCTCTTAGTTCCAGATCTGATGTTATTCTAAGCATTAGCTTTCCAACTGCCTCAGAGAAGGGTAAAGAAAATAGAGTACCTACAGCAAATATTTCTTAAATGTCAAAAGGCTGAATACCAGCCTTTTAAAAATATCTTAGCCCAAGAATGTCTTAGGTTAGCTTATCTCAACTCTATGATTCTTACCCACAAAGATGCCACTGAAGAGTTTCATCTCAACTACTCCAATTCCCTTCACCAGACCACTAAGGGGGGGCAGGGGGCAATAAGAATGGGTACCTGAGTAGATTTTCCAGAAAGGAGAACCGAGGATGCTGGGAACCATCTTGAATTCTGGTGAAAACAAAGAATCTTTGGTATTCCATAATTCTTAAACTAGGCACCTTTCTCTTTTCCTCTAAAACGATTTCATGGATATGACAGGAGACCAAAACTCTTTGTTCTATAGGCCCAGGAGGCCCACTCTGGTTCACCCAGTCTAGACCATCGTAGCAACTCTGCTTGAATGTGTAGCGTGAAGAAGCTCCCTGTCACGGCACCATGGGTAAATGCTAGAATCGTTATAAGCATTTCTGCAACTGTGGTTTAAAGGCAAGACTCACAGAAAACACACAATATTTATTGAACAAATGATAATGTATGCACATTGCTCTATGCTCTTCAAAGAATCTCTACAAATACTACTTTATGGCAGTTTCTGCATGAAAATACGAAGTTGGGAGGAAAAGTTTGTTCGGCAGTAGTATTGTCCCCTTGTCATTGGGGAGTATATTTAAAAGTTCAGAAGGTCAATGGCAAGCAAAGAGGCAGCACCCCCACCTGTCCCGACTGTGAGCACCTTGTTCTTCCCAACCCCTTCCACCCTGCTTCGCCCTGGTTCTTTCCGGGGCTCAGAACGTCCTCCCTTCCTGTGTGCAACCTTTAGGTTTTGACTGCAAGTTACCTATGCTTTGAAGTCTCTTTATTGGCTACAAAGGGACAAGTAACAGCACATTCCGTATCATCGTCTAACTTCTTATTTTCTGTCTCTCTCCCGAGATGGACTGTCTGCCGTAGGAGGACAGGAACCACTGAATTCCAGAGACAGGCACTCAGAAAACCCTTGTTTAATGAATGAATGAACCTCCAGCATCCCCTTCTCTGAGCTCCTGCAGAAATTTCTGTTTTTAACATTCACTTAGCATTTAGTATATGTTAACCTGACAACAAAAAGATGAGAAACATCACATGCCTCATCTCCCTCAGACCAAAAATCTTCTTTCTGACTAAAAGGGTTTCCTATCTCTTATTTTGTACCACAGTGTAGATGTCTAATGAATATTGATTATGAGAGTAATATCATAGTACTAACCCATTTAAAGAGACTCATTCTGCATTTTGGGAGTTTATAATCCAATCCAGATGCAAAGTTTTAAAATTAGAAAAAAATACACACACACATACATACACACGTTTCCTCTCTGATTACATCTCACACAGACAAGAGAAATAGTAAGTTGAGAAAGTCCTGTCAATGATCACAAGATGTTTAAAGAAGGAGCAAGTCAGTTTTCATAATTGTGGAGACAGAAACTCCTTCACACAGCAGTCGGGGCACTTATCTCCTTCAGTGTGATTTCTGCCTCAGTGCCTGAGACAGCCCCTCACCTGCCACTTTCCCCTGACAGGCACACAGAGTATTCAAAAAGGGATTCAGATTTGTGCGACTAACAGTGAGATTAATGAAAGAAATATCAGTTTTCCCAGGCGTTTGTCAAAGCAGACAAGAGAGCATAACTTTCTAGGGTATTTTATGATACCAGCTGGTAGATCACAGACCTACCTAAACGAAAAGCTGATGAAAGAGAGCAAACACGGTTACAATCATTCATTCTCCTACTGTGGGGGTTTCATAAACAAACTAATAAATATTTTCATCTTGCCATGAGATCAAGTTAAGTGACTTGCTGACATTCTCTGGAGGTTTAAAGCTTGTCTTTAATGTGAAATACAAATCATATTTCTTGTGGACACATTTTAATAATAAACTTAAAAGCGCACAAGGCAAAAATAATGAAAACAGTGCAATGAAAACCAGACAAACTATCTACCACTTCAAAAGGAGCGAATGAAGACTGAACATCAACAGTCGACACCGTGATGCAAACAACCCCAGTGCAAATGCCACACACGGAAGTCAGGTTTCAAGTGAAGGGAATCACCAGGGATGAGAACACGAAAAAGGCTATTACAGTTGATCCTTGAACAATGCGGGGGTCAGGGGTGCCAGCCCGCCACACAGTTGAAAGTCTGCATGCAATTTCAATCCACCCTCCATATACGCCCATGCCCAACTGCTGACTGAAGATACAGTTGACCTCTGAACAGCTTGGGTGTGAACTGTACGAGTCCACTTATGTGCAGATTATTTTTTAATCCTCACCAGAGGCTATGTTTATTGATTTTAGAAAGAGGGAGGGAGGGGGAGAGAGACAGAGTGACAGAGAAACATCAATGTGAGAAACACCAATTGGTTGCCACTTGTACATTCCTCAACTGGGAGTAGAACCCGCAACCTTCTGGTGGTGTACAGGATGACACTCCAAGCAACTAAGCCACCCAGCCAGGGCTTATATGCGAATTTTTAAAATTCTGCATTGTTCAAGAGTCAACTATACTCGCTCACCTAAACACACACACACACACACACCACTCTTATAAAATTTATAGAACGAATTTAATGTTGGTTCAGTTCAAATGATCTCCCACCATTTTGCAATACCACACTAGCAAAGAAAGAGGTTTGGTCGATCCTATTCACCAATGTCACCCCAATAAATTCAATAAAAAAGGATCAAGGGATTGATGCCAAATCTCTTTGGTTCCTAACATCCCAAAGCTGTCCCCAGTGATATGAAATTGAAACACTCGCTGCCTTCAGGAGCATTCTGGGGGAGTCCTCATTGACTCTCATTTTTCTACCCTGGCCCCAAGGCCAGGATCTAAGCACAACCAAGGGTGCCTGCAGAGTGGCTCACCTCTGGGCCCCGTAATGACCGGTCGGTGATGCTGTGTGAACGCTGTTCCCAGGGAGGAGGTCTGCGAAGGGGAGGGGCTGCTGAAACCAGACTTCTCCGACTTCTTCAGTGTTGTTGGAGATGGCATTCCTGGTAAGAAGGACGGGGTGAAAAGCACACTGTAATTCATGGAACAATGGCTTGTGCAGTCTAAAAGACAAAACTTAAAGAATTAAGAAAGGAAATCTAGCAGCAGATAAAACATTTGTTTTGAATTGTTTGAATTTGTCACAGGAACAAACAGGAGGCAAGATGGTGACCCGTTAAGTCTGCACATAGTGATTTCAACTGCTGCCAAAGCACAGTCCGTTTGGGCACCATTAACCCCCCCTAATTAGGGAGCGCCGTGCTGCCAGTATTTCCTGAAAGCTCATGTTGCCGTGGTCCCTGAGACCCTTCATAAAGGAAGCCAGGGAAGCACAAGAAGACCTCTTTGCCGTAAGTTCATCTTCTCAGTTACGTTGCACCAAAGGCACCTTAAATTATCTTAGATAATTTAGCTATTTTAACATTAAAAAACTCTCAACAATGGCAACTCAGTTGCTTATGCAGTAAATTACTCATGATAGAAAGTAGGAAAAAATTAAAAATACCTTAACTGCCCAACAATTGGCATTTGATAGAACCAATGCAAATGACACTGTAAAAGAATAATGACATGGAAAGATACTTGTTTAACAACACAGAATAAAGATGTGGGAAGCTTTTACAAAGTAGGGTGTTACAGCCTGATGCCATTTACAAGCATCGTTCTTGTACGGAGAAAGGACCTAGGCGTAACCCTAACGGCAGCTCTCCCGGTATATCGGGTTCAGGTGACTCCATGGCCTCTTCTGGCTTACTTGTCTTTTCCGTGATGGACATATTACTTTTCTGCTAAGAAAATACAATAAAAACTTGTTTTTTTAAAATATTTTTTATTATAGTTTTTAGGGTTTTCATAGCATTTCCAGCCTAGGGGATGTTTGGGGAAGAAAATGATGAGAAAATAGTCCCTCATATTTACTGTACTTGTAAAGTTCTTAGCAACCATGCTGACACACACAAGTGGAGGCATCTATCAGTTTGGTAGGGTGCCAATCAAAATAATAAAAACTCTATAAAAATAGAGAAAATGATTCCCAGCCTCCATATCATACCACCAATTTGGGCTCTCTTAAGTTTGCAGCACAAAACGGGTTCTGCCCATGATCAGAGAATTATTGGGGTGAACTGTAAAAATAAATAATAAAATAATAATGATATTAACCTGTAACTGTTACTGAGTGGTTGCTAACTACCATGCACTGTGCCAAGCATGTTATAGGTACAGATCTGTTCTGAAACTTAGACAGTCTGGCCTATGGCTAAATACGTCCTTATTATAGCTGATCATAGATTTCCTTAATGAGATTTTACAACACAAGCTTCTAGTGCGATTGCAGACTCTGTGAGGATGAGACCGTGTTTGCTTTGCCCTGCTCTACTTTCGGCATCTAACACAGGGCTTGGAACACGGCATGTGGCCTGAAAAGATATTCAAACTACTTACACAGGTCTCGACTTTATCTGTGGCTTTCATAATAGATACTTGGAAACAGCAAAACTTGGGGGTTTAACCCCAAGGGGGGGAAATAACAAACTAGTAGGCACATTTGCATTGCTAGACAGAAGGGCAGTATGAAGTGGGGTGTGATTTCCACTAACATGACAAATGTAGATCAGATCCATTTTAGATCAATATCTCTGTGGTTTCAATTAAAAACAAAGTCACTAGGTGACTTTAGCTGTTGTTTCTCTGCTCCTTGGATGAGCAACCAAAGTCACACCATACCAATGGCCTAACGTCATTAGGACCAATTGAGGTTTTGGATTAACACTCATTTCAAGTAAACTAATTTAAGTTCTAATCATATAATTATGTTAGGGAGGATATTTCAAATTAAAAAATTAAAGGAAAGGAATAAAGAGTTATGAATACTTAAACAAATCTCCCAATTCAGTTAAACCTCTTCTGTGCAAAAGAAATTTTTAGGCTGCCAGCCAGTCCACTGATTTAAACTTAGTCAAATGCCTGAATTACATGTTATGAAGCAGAAATAGAATAGAAAATGAAAATGTCAAAAATTTTAAGATAGCAGAATTTTTTCAGACTATGGAATCACTGATGAATGCAATATCTAAACTAACTCTCTTAAAGAAAGCAAACAGTTCAACTCAAGAAGAAGTTATCATTTCTTTGAAAATGTGATCCAACCCATGTTATTCTAAATAGGAAAAAATATTGACATAATTTAAATCCACTATTTACCCTTATAAAGAGTGATATATACATAAAATTTAGACAATACAAGCATCAAGGATGATCAAGTAGGTAAGTGGATTCAAAAATAGCAAAATCTGACCCTCTGGGAAAGGGTTAAAAGAGAACTAGTGTTGTACGCAAGAACAACAAGCCAAACTATGTATAATTTTCTAAATTTATCTCTGCCAAGAAATATGAACCCTAGGCTGTCATGAACCTCAGAATTACTTTGTGTTTTCAATTTTTAAAGACCCATATTGAGTACACTTCCTTATTATATACTTGACTATTTTCTCCATATGTATAATGTATGCTTTGGTTAATTTGCTTTATATGCTTAATTGATCAGATGAAATTTCAAAATATTAGTAAACAGCTTTATATTAATATATGAGAGAACATTAATCTTGACTTTTATTTTTGAAATCAAATTTGGTTTCTGTACATTATTTTGAAAACAAACTCCTTGTTAAAATTTCTGCTTCCAATTAGCTATCACGTTTGTTAGACACAGTTACCATACAGATTTAATGACCGATTGTCTTTCTCTTAATGAGTCAAAACCTTAATTCCAATGTATTTTTTTGAAATATCACATTCAAAAAAAAAGTCTTAGATAAATTAATGCTACCCCTTTTTCTGGGACAGATAAAATATCACTTCAACGTTCTTTTCAGGATGTAAAAGTAGAGAATTTCACAGAACGAGAAGCAGAAATTTAGCATGCTGTTTTGCTTCAATGGGACATGTCTTCCTGTTGATCGCTATAAAAATCCCGATGGTGGTAAATAGAGCTGAAGGCGGGTTCCAAGAAGCGCTTCGCCTTCTCATTGCTTTTCCAACCCTCCAGCCATTCGGGGTTTCTCTCCACTTTGCCATTTTTCTGAGCTCCCTGAGTCACTTCCACTAGTGGACAAGGGCACACATGCATGGAATTCTAGCCATGCAGCCACTCCAATCTCTGGAAGCGATTGAGAGCAAGAAGCCCAACAAGAAAACCTTGAAAATACAGGTCAGGTACAGTATTCACCAAGGTTCTGTTAGGTTCCGTCATTAGTGTTTGTGGTAATCCGAATTCTAGAATAGCCCCAAGGTTTGTGGCCCCTGGGGTACATACTTTGTATAACCCCCAACCCCTGAATGTGTTACCTATGAGTATGATGGATGCCATTCTTGTGATTAGGTGGTTATGTGGCCCGGGTGCAGGAACCTTTGCAGATGCAATTAAGGTCCCTAATCAGGTTACTTCTAGTTAAGTAAAAAAAGTTATTACCCTGAGTGGGCCTTAACCAGGTTAATAACCTGAGTTATTAACCAGGTGAGCCCTTTAAAAGAGGGATTAGAAGTCAGAGAGATGCTCCTTCCGGCTTTGAAGAAATAAGCTACCGTGTGGTAAAAGGGCCAATGAGAGGGCCACGTGGCAAGGAACTGCAGGGACTCTAGGGACTAAGTGGGACCCCGAGCTGATATCCAGCTTTAAGAAAGCTGGGACCTTAGTCTTAAAGCTACCATGACCTGACTTCTGCCAACAAGCAGGATGGTTTGCAACAGGACCCTGAGCTCCAGAAAGGAATGTAGCCGAGACAAAATTTTGACTACATCCTTGTGTGATGGACCCTGCAAAGAGCAGCCAGCTACGTTGTGACCAGACTCCTGACCCGCGGGAACTGTGAGAGAATATTTACATGTTGATTTTAGCCGAGTTTGCGGTGAACAGCAACAGTAAGCTAACACGGCATTCAAATAAAAGCTCTCGTCAGTGCTGGAGTGTGTGCACTGAGGGTTCTACTGTGCACTGATTACTCTCCAGAATTCCACAGATTCCCATTATTTTTAGCAAATCCATCTTAGGTTGTGAGGTTTCCGCCAGCCTGCGCTCACCCAGAAAAAAAGTGGTAAGACAGTTTTCTGGAGAAAAGGCCAATCAATAAATGGTTATTTCCAATGGCATAACCACTTTCGAAATTCTCTACTTTCCCCCTATTTTTTCAAGAAACATCAATAACAAAATCAGATCAAATAATATGAAAAAACTCAAATATAATTCTTGGGGTCTCCTACAACAGATCAAGGTTTGTTTTGGTAAGTTTTTGCTGCAACCCGATGTTAAAGAAAGTAGAAAGACAATATGGGGGGGGAAGGTAATTAATTTCAACTCCCCCCCTCTCCCAAATTATGAGATTTACCACACACTAATTTTAACCCAGAACTTCACAGTGACAATTGTGCAGCAAGTCCTACAGGAATAACAAGGTAATACAACGCTGGTTTAGTTTCAATAATGTTCATTCACAGTCACAACCTAGGAGAAACTCTGCACTTTGGTTTTAAAAATCCAACGCCTAAGCAGGTTAGAGAGGATCACAAAATGCTGTGAGTTTGGCTGCTCCTGTTTGACTTTGGAGACTCTCCTGTCTGTCGCATCATCTAATTCCCACCAACCTAACTTTACTAGCGCTTTCCCCAAACAACTATTCAACAAGAACTAAAGACCACTGGACACTTTCATGCACGCAGTGGCCTCAGCAGAGCCAGGAGTCAGCTAAAGAGTCAGTCATCAAATCTCTGCATAGTGATCACTTTCAAAAACCAGACCAAAAATAATGAAAGCTACAAATTATGGAGTACCTACTATGTGCCATGTACGGTAGCTCCCCCCCATCCTTACCCATGGTTTTGTTTTTCACGGTTTCAATTACCTGCAGTCAACTGCAGTGTGAAATTATTAAATGGAAAATTGCAGAAATAAACAATTCATAAGTTTGCACTTGAGTGTTGTTCTGAGTAACATGATGAAACTTTGTGTCTTCCTGCTCCATCTCACCCGGGATGTGAGTTGGTCTTTTGCTCAGTTTATCCACACTGGATGCGCTGCCCTCCCCGTTAGTCACTCAGCAGCCATCTGCGGTATCAGATCGACTATTGAAATATCTCAGTGCCTGTGTTCCGGCAACCCTTATTTTATCTAATAATGGCCCCAAAGTGCAACAGTAGTGATGCTGGCAGTTCAGACACACCAAAGAGAAGTCATAAAATGAAAAGGTGAGCTCAGTGCAATAAGATATTATGAGAGAGAGAACACTCACATAACTTTTAATACAATATATTGTTATGATTATTCTATTTTTATTAGCTATTATTGTTAACCCCTTACTGTGCCTAATTAAGAAATTAAATTTTGTCACAGGTATGTATGCATAGGAAAACGGTGTATACAGGGTTTGGTCCTCTCTATAGTTTCAGGCATTCATTGGGGGTCTTGGAAACACATCCCCTGTGGATAAAGGGGTCCTACTGTAATTACATCTTTACCTCAGACAGGTGGGCATTATTATCACACCTATAACTTAATGTTACAGAAACCAGATATCCAGTTATGTCGGGCAACTTGCTCAAGATCATTCAGCTATTAAGTGATATTTCAGACCCAGGTCTCTCTGGTTCGAAAGCTTGCACGTTTTGTAATACATCACACTCCCTCAGGTACTTCCCTTTGTATAATATAAAAACAGTACCCTAGTTCAGCAAATTAAGTGCATATAAAGTTTCTAATTTGGTTATCCAATGGAAAAATATTCAAAGAAAGGGCATATCAGCTGCAAAGGAATATTCAAAAATAAAAACTCTGAAGTATACTAAGAATAATCTTGCCTTACATATCAAAGGCTTCTCTTGGCCTTAGTAGGGATCCATTAGGGTTTTATTAAACATATTGAATGTATCATCAGTAATTCTAACACAGAATCTCCAATAAGTAAATATTGCATAGATTTAGAAGATCACAACCCAGGGAGGGATAAACTGTAAAATAGCAAACACAGACTTTTAATATTTACAGTAGGCCTCTTGCCTATTGAAGTTGCTTTCTCTATAAAGCATACTGAAAATGTATGCTGAAAGGATCAAAATTATTCTTGTAAGAGTCACTGATATCTTCCAATTCTAGCGTATACTGTAATGCAGCAATTCCTCACTTAATCACAGGTACAGCGTAACACACTATTGCAATATTTGCAGTTCAGTACATCTTGACATCAAGGGAAGCCTCTGAGCTCCTAAAGTTAGCGCCAAAATAGGCATCCAAATTGAGGCATTTAACTGATAGGGAAGTGTAGTTTTACAGGAACTACGAAAAGTGTTTCAAGAAGGTTGTGACTGAGCGAGCTGAGAGCTACTGAAAGGTCAAGTATGAGGACATGGAGCTCCAGGAGAGTGAGGCACATGGAAGACAGGTTAGAACCGTCTACGAAACAATGGGAAGTGAAGAAGCAGGAAAAACAGGTATGGTCAGCTCTTTCATGAAATTAGTTTGCAGAGAGAAGCAGAACAATAGGGTAGCAGCCATAGAGAGATGGAGGGAAGCAAGGCAGACGCCAGGGTTTGAACCCAGTGAGCCACAGCTCTTCCTCCTTTTGGTGTAGCACTCTGAGATGCCTATTGCTGGAAAAAGTCCTGATTGCTTATCTGTCTTACTGGTACAAACCAATCATGAGCTGGTTTAAAACAGAGCTTAATAATGAGACACTTAAATCTTTGTCTTTAGCCTAAATGGCATACTAACTGCTACTGTGGCTGTTCTCTTTACATTAGGCCTTCGGGTTCCACTCCACCTCCAGGTCTGAGTGCGGAGAATGGATGCCGCCGGCCCATCTGCCGGACTTACGGTGAAGCAGACATTTCTGCACCATTTCTCAAGCACGGGATGAAAGGTGAGTACCAGCGCCACATTTTCTAAGTCATCCCCCACCTGCGAGTCGATGCTCAGACTTATCTTCCCGGTGCAGAGCTATGCAGCAGTCCCAGAGGCAACGGCAGCACCTGCCTGGGACCATTTCAGCTGCACCTTGCGATGAGACCGTCTCCAACTGTGATGCTAAATAGAGGCTGTGACTGGACAGACTAGTCCCACAGTTAAAGGGCTGTCCTGGCCCTGTGGGGATAGACACATGCTGTGGGACACAGGGGGTGGTTCAAGACACTGCGCTCCACTGAGTTCCGTGTCCTAATGGTAAAATACCTTAGGGTTCATCCTAATGTAATTTATTATGATGAACACACCCTACAGTAACAAAGGTAAAACATTCAGACTATTTTGACTTTTAACCTTTCCGATGAATAAAAACGTTTTAAAATCATTTTTATGATGGAGAGAATAAAAATGAAAGCTAATATAGCTTCTGAGGTTTATCCTTCTTACACTATAGGCAACCATTTACAATGAGCTCAAAGGACCCCCCAAAGAATTACCACATCATAAAGAAGTTCAGATAATTTAAAAGGCACGGATACAAGTGATTTCTTCAATTTCTAAAAATGAGAGAATGGAGTGAAAATGATATAGATTATTCAGGAGAAAAGAAATGATGAATTCTCTAATGTATTCCAAATGTTCATTTGTGAGTGAAAATTTACAACCCGCGAGAGCAGAGAATAGACATAAGAAAAATGTCATAGAAAAATCTGGTTCCTGGGCCAATAACACAGTCTCTCATTTTTTTTTTTACAGTATTTCCTTTCTTTTCAGGATAAATACAGGCAGCCCAGTATCAGGACTAAAATTTAAAAATTGCATTTCATGCTCCATATACTTACAAGTTGGAGATTCCCCACCCAACCCATCTTCCCCTGAGCCATCCTATCCTCCCTGTGTTCAGAGGAGGATTGATTTTGGCTCAACACAGCAATCACACCCATTCACAGAGGACTGAAAATAAAGACGAAGTTACTGAGAAAACCAAATTACTTCCTTCGCATGAGAAATAAATACAGTCTAATATAGCATAAATGTTTTATTCATTCCGCTTAGATATCCAGCAGAGAAGTAAAAAACTCAATCATACACATGTGTGGTTTATATGGGCCCAGTCCAATATGGTAGCTACCAGCCACCTGTGGCTACTTAAATTTAAATTAATTAAAATTAAATGAATTGAAAGCTTCAGTTGCTCAGCGCAGCCGCATTTGGTAGTTGTTGCAGGGTTGGACGGTGTAGACAGAGAGCATGTGCATCGCTGCAGGAAGTGCTGTTCGGCAGCTCTGGTCTACACACGGCACTAAATGCAAGGTGGGGCAAACGCAGGTTCGCAGCTGTTCGTACAGAGGAATAACGCAAAATCAATACGTAACAATACGAGAATAAACTGTTTCGCAACTGTACACCTACTTTTACCCCGCCCTGTCAATTTTTATTTTCTTTTTACTTTTTTTGGTCCTGTTATAGAACTATTGGTAAATCTTACTCTTTTTTCCCCCAGCACGTTTGGCCCCTTTGTGAGCTACAAAAGCAAAACATATGCCCCATAAAAATACAGAATTACATAAAAAGGGAAAAAAGCCCCCCAAACAAAGCCCTTTCCTCCCCATCTCCAAAAAGCTGGAGGTGACCCAGGGCTCAAGCTTGGTCAGTATCCTGACAGATACTTTTCTCCAGCTACAGGACTCATTTCAGTGACGAGAAGTTAAGTGCTTATTAAATTATGTTCACTTCTGTCAGTTAAAACATGATTGAAAGCTTGGAGTATAAGGGTCCTCTGGTAAAATTTAATTTTGGAGATGCGTCGTCTCTGATGTTCTCTGTTTGTTATACACCTGCAGTGGGAATCTATTAGTCCCAATGTTCCTTGGATATAAACAGAGCGTCTATCACTTTATTTAAAGTAAAATTTGAACCTGATTGAAACATTTCGTAGGGGAAAAAAGAATATGATTTTAGGTCTCTTCAAACTGCTTGAACTGTAAAATCAAGTAGCGAGCACTAGAAAAGGTTCTGTCAGCTGGAATCTAAGCTTGGTGTAGTCAGCACTTTCCCGCTGAACCTTATTATGGCAAAGCATTTGATTTTTCATCTTTGTGCTCTGATCATCCCCACAAATAAACTGCTTTGACCTCCACCTGTTACTTAGTGAAATCTGCCTGCCATCCTTCAATAACCCTATTCTTTGCCTCCAAAGGCCTTTGAGTCACCGAGAAAGTGGGAAGATAGAGTTGTGCAGTGAACTGAGCGAATACCACTTTATAACCATGCAGCAGTTCAGAGTCGAAGCTGGAAGCTACATGATGAAAGGAAATGGATTTTTCTTTGTAAAGGCAATGCCTGTGGACGTTGGAAGGGGGCAACACATTTCATCATTTTCACATGAAATTTTTCATAGAAAGGGGTTGTCTCTTGAGCTATTATTTAATGCAGAAAACCGCTAGCCCTTTCTTATAAGAAAACCTCTCTAAAATAATCATTACATCATTTCAGATATATGAACCAACAGGTCCTTGAAAAGCATACAAATACTTCAAGTAGTACACTCTTCTGATACCTGGCAAAACAAAATGAACCACTAACTTCAGATATGGCTTTTGGGGGGTCATGCACAAGGACCACACTTACTGAACACCACTGAAACAAAAAATAATAAATAAAAAGGGAAATAACTGATCGCAACTCCATGGGTCCTTTTCTGAAACACAATATCTGACAAGCTTTTTTTTTTAACATTGACATATCAGAAAAAATTCCTGTGTAAAGCTGCACTTTCCTGGTTAATGCTACGCTGCACAGAAGAGACAGTGTCTAATTGTGCTGAATACTTATCTGAGCGGGGGTGCAGGATGTTTCTGCTCACTTTCGTTCGCTGTGACAACGTAATGATAGATCCGTTTCCTTATGAGTGCAATTATTAAAACCTGCGCTGTGTTCTTAAGTGTCTCCATATCTTGGATAAATTGTATTAAAAATTACTGATCTGACACTAAGGGTAAATGCTCAGTGAAGTTTTCATATCAATTAAGTAAATGAGTCCCATTCCGTCACAGCCTTTGTGGAGGGTCTCATTCAAGTCTGGTGAAACCTGATCATCATAATGCTTTTATATCAGAGTTAATGATTCACCCTCTTTTCTCCTTGTCTTCTTTGTACAAATGCTAAAGTTTGGTTTTCACTTCAACTAAAAACTGCTCATGGCCGACATTTTCTCTGGAGTCATGATTTAGCACCTCTCCTTCATGTTCGCACCTTTTTTTGGAACCCAACGCAAGCATCCAATTTTACACAGACAACACCCCACAGGCCAATCAGAATTGGTTGCTAGCAATATACCATTTTTTACAGCATTTTCTACTCATATAATTAACTTCACCCAGAACCTACTAGGAAAAGATCTTCATACAAGATAAAAACAAGAACAACAAACAGCAACGCACAGCTTTGGGCTCTCCATGACAGCCTGCCAATCCAAAGGACGATTTTCATGGGTGCCTGAAGAGATAAAACAAGGTTCCTCTCTTTTTTCCCTTCCGCTTACTGACCCCAAAATGACAACTGTCACCAGCCCTGTCCTTAAATGTGAAAAACAGCCAAATATGGGTATTGAATGTAAGTTACCAAATGCTCCCACAAACAGAATTTATTTCTCTGGCATTAGTCAACTTAAGACAACTATCAAGTAGTCCAAGTAGCAGATAATGACATTTATAATAAATTACATCCCTGCAAAAGTCTCCCAATGTGTGGCTAGGACATAAATTTATGTGACCCAAAATGATGCTTATGTGTTATAAAGATTTTTTAAAAAACTAAAGGCATGTTAAAACTTCAATGCTGATGGACAAATTTACAGAAATATCAGGCACATCAAAAGGGGAAAATTTCTGAGTCTTTTGAGGATAAGACTGCTTTTCTGAAGAAAAAAAAACACGCTACAAAAAAAAGAACTTTTAAAATTAGAAGCAGGTGTCACCACTATGAAGTGATAAATATCTAAGAATAACTGGCCTGAAGAGTGTTCTTATGCATCCCATACTACTTTTAATCCTCACACGTGTACTTTGGTGTTAGAACATGAAGTCTCACGCCTCTAAGTCCCTACAGAGAGTTAAACACGAGAGATGCGGCACAGCCATTTCAATAAGCCCCTCCGCAGCAGGTCATGAAATGGCTGAAAGGCAGATGGCAAATCCTGACCGGCATTAAATTGCAAGTAATCCCAATATCCTAGAGTTTATGAATCTTGGACGTGAACCACAGTGAAGCGATTTCTGGGTCGGGGCGGCTAGCATGGCGGAATAACCTGGTACTACGGAGGGCCGTTCAGATTAGAAATGGATATTGGGTTGCCATTCTTTGAGTTTCTAATGACTTGAGTGCATCTCCAATGACACACATGGACATTTTAACTACCTCTCATTACATAAAATGGAAAAAGCCCTAGAGATTGGAATGTTTCTTCAAAATGGAGGACAATAAGATGTTTGGCCCACATTGAAATCCAGAGAGCTGACATGTTATATGAATGAACACCAAACCTTCACAGCTGTCTAGAAAGCTGGCTCTTCTCAGTGGGCTCATGGAGCTGGACTACTGGCTGAGTTCTTCGCTCCAATAGACTGTGGAACCAGGATCCAAAGTAACCCCGTATTTATAAATCCAAAGATTTCACAGGGGTTTTTAACTGTTGAGAAATGGAGGTCAGTAATACTTTACTCTGAAGAGGCAAGCCTATTAACTCTACTTCAGTGGTTTCAGTCGTTCTATTGCAGTTCAATTTTCCTCAAGTTGAAGAGATGCTTCGAATAGGTAAACACGCTTTCCTCCTCACACAACCACATCAACATTACAACTAAAATATAGAAGAACCATCAGAAGTCAATTTGAATGCAAGTCTGACAACTATGGAATTAAAGAAAGCACATTCATCCAATCTGGTAGGTGGACAGAGACACAGAATGAACTGGTCCCATATTCACACGTGGTGGATAAAAATTCAGGAGGGATATCTTGGGAGTGAGGAGTCCCAGCTCCACATCAGGTTCCCAGCCCAGGGCTCCAGTACCAAGAAGGTAAGTCCCTGTATTCTGGCTGCAAAATCAATGGCACTGAATCAGTGGAAGAAACTTCTAGAGTCCCAAGCACTTCTTCTTAAAGAACCCACACATGCACTTACTCAAACGCACTCCCTCTGAGCTGCATCACCAGGGTAGGAGCTTGAAAGGTACCAGTAGTGTATGGGGAGAAACTGAAGTGTCTGACATGAAGCAAGAGCTGGGGCACTGCTTTATCTCAGAAGAAAGGCAGGCAGATGCCCCTGTCCCTTTTCTGAACCCTGCCCCTACAGAGCCACAGAGCCAGCAGGCTGGTGCCGTATCTGAGACTCTATCAACCTGGCTAATACTGCTTGCCCCTCCCCTGAGACTATCCCACCCAACTTCTGGTCCTGCCAACTGTCATCTGTGACTATTCCATGTGAATGGCTGGTCTTGGCTCATGCCTCACAACTTCCTAAATTCTTCAAACAAGCAACAGCCAGCCTCAGTGAGTCCCCAGACCCCATACCTCTTGCTAAGTGGCCCCCAGCCTGGCACTAGCAGCAGCCAGCCTAGATTCCCAGCTTGGCTTCACCTTGGAATCCCCAAGCCCAGCAGAAGTAGCAGCCATCTCAGATTGCTTTATAACTCATGCACAGTGCCCTGGGCAAAACACAGGTGGGGGCTGACCTTGGCCCACATGATGCAGGAAACCTCAGAGCCTGTGCACCTAGTGGACAGCTACAGACCATGTCAGAGTACCACCACCCTCCCCCTGCACAGCTGATCCTCCACGGAGGGTGCAGGTTGGTGGTCAGTGGTCATAGCCAATCCTTGCAGCAGGCTGGCCTGGGTAAATCCCTCCCATTGACCTGCCAACAGCAAACAATAACAAGAGGATGATATACTCAGCCCACATGAAGGGTACTCCTCAAATACTCAGCTTGGGTAATAGGGGAGGCTGTGATGCTGGACCCTACAGGATACCTATGACATTAGGCCACGCTACCCAGACAGGGTGTCAAAGCACCTCTACCTAATACATAGGAACAAACACAGGGATGCTGCCAAAATGGGCAGACAAAGAAACATGGCCCAAATGAAAGAACAGATCAAAACTCCAGAAAAAGTACTAAACAAAATAGAGATAAGCAATCTATCAGATCAGAGTTCAAAACACTGGTTACAAGGATGCTCAAGGAACTTAGGGAGGACCTCAACTAGTGTAAAAAGACCCAGTCAGAAATGAAGGATACACTAAATGAAATAAAGAACAATTCTCGGGGAGACAACAGTAGAGAGGATGAAGCTGAGAATCAATCAATGATTTGGAACATAAGGAAGCAAAAAATAACGAAGCAGAACAGCAAAAATAACCCAAGAAAAAGAGGATAGTGTACGCAACCTCTATGACAACTTCAAGCGTTCCAACTTCTGCATGATAGGGGCGCCAGAAAGAGAAGAGAAAGACCAACAAATTGGAAATCTATTAAAAAAATAATGAAAGAAAACTGCCTTAATTTGGTGAAGGAAATAGACATGCAAGTCCAGGAAGCACAGAGAGTACCAATCAAGAGGGATGCAAAGAGGCCCACTCCAAAACACATCATAATTAAAATGCTAAAGTTTAAAGATAAAGAGAGAATTTTAAAAGCAGCAAGAGAAAAGTAGTTAGTTACTTACAGAGAAATTCCCATAAGACTGTCAGCTGATTTCTCAAAGGAAACTTTGCAGGCTAGAAGGGATTGGCAAGAAATACTCTAAGTCATGAAAAGCAGGGACCTACAGCCAAGACTGGTTTACCCAGCAAAGCTATCATTTAGAATCAAAGGGCAGATAAAGAGCTTCCCAGACAAGAAAAAAACTAAAGGAGTTAATCATCCCCAAACCATTATTACATGGAATGTTAAAGGGTCTTATTTAAGAAAAAGATAAAAAATATGAACAATAAAATGACAATAAATACATATCTATTAACAATTGAATCTAAAAAACAAACTAAGCAAACAAGAAGAACAGAGACAGAATCATGGATACGGAGAAAGTTTCAATGGTTGCCAGATGGGAGGGGTGTGTAGGGGAATGGGTGAAGAGGTGAGGGGATTAAGTAAAAAAAAGAATTACAAATAGATAGTTATGGAATAGACATGGGAATATAAAGTACAGTATAGAAAATGGAGTAGCCAAAGAACTTATATATGCATGACCCATGGACATGAACAATGGTGGGGGGATTGCCTGAGGGAGTGGGGGGTGCTGGGTGGCACAGGTAAAAGGGGAAAAATTGGGACATCTGTAATAGCATAATAAATAAAATATAATTTTAAAAAGAGAGATGCTTCTAAATAAAGTGACTTTAAAAAACAATTATTCCCAAAGTTTTCTCCTATTTGGGGGACATACGTTTGTGACTCAGTGCTGGAGAGAATCCTCTGTATTTGAGTATTTGTGTATTGTTCAAGAACCCATCAGGAAACAGTCCTTGATTTACAATGTGGATATGAGCATTTCTCGTAATCTAGGATGTAATTCACCCATCATCTTGATATAGGTGCCATGTCTTTGATTAATTGATAAGTTTACGGTGTGTTTGAAATCCTCAGACAGATAGAACTGGATGAACAGGCATTACTGTAACCCTCTGCGGAGCAGAGAGCAATCGGGATATGCAGAGGCACGTGGGAAGCGGCCGCACGGCGCTGGCAGAAAAGCTATTGACCTGAGATCCGTGTGGGTCAGCGGGATGCTTTCTCCCCTCTCGTCCCCATGCCTCATGCAGAGACCTTTATTCTCAAGCACTAGAAAGCTATTTTATTAAAAACACTGATGGCCAAAAAAAGACAGAACTTTACTGCAATAGCATTATACTTGGTTGTTTAATATTTAAATAAAATCATCAGTATGCAGGAAAAATATAAAAACACGAAAGAGGGAAATAAGCCTGCGAATAATATTACCAGTGATCATTTTTTAAAAAAAATTAGTGAATATATATGTATATACACATATATCCCCACACATTTCTATGTATATGTACATTGAAGTATAAAAATATTTAAAAACTATATATAGATACATATATAATATATAGTTGTATATACATACATATATAAAGCCTAGAATAATGTATAAGCATAGTAAGTGCTCAAAAATATTAGCTATTACTTATAAAACATAAATTTAAATTTCAGCAGCATTCCAATGACAAAATACATGTAAATTTATTTTTTATTGTTAATATCTAAATTGTGCTCATAGACTAGAACAGGGGGCATAAGAATACTAAAGAATTTTTTCTCTTTATATCAGAAGTTAAAACTACCTTCTGAATTCTATAAATATTTAATGATATTTATTAGATAAACTATATTAGATACAGAAAAATCAACACAGCAAACTCTTAAGTAAATCTGATCTATCATCTATCTATCTACCTAAACTTTTGTTTCTCTTCTTCCAACTATACTTTCTGGTGATTTAATCTCAATTCAGAACAATTTTGTTTCCTCTAGGTAAATACTTGCTGAGATTCTGCCCAATTCCCTCACCCACCCATCAGAACACTGCAGAGATTTGCACCCGAGGGCCCGGAAAGATGCATTTTTGGCTGGAGTGGGAGGGCACTGCCTTGTGCACTCGCTTGGAGTTCCCTCGCATTCCAGCTTTCTGCACACTTCCGAGGGAAGGAGAAAGGCAGGGTTGTGATAGGATGGAGGGGAGGAAACGGGGACCAGCCTTCACTGATGCTCCTTTAACAACGGAAGAGCTGATGCACCAGCTTTTTAAAAACGGTTACAGCGGAGGGCTGTGGTCTAAGTCCACAAACCCACTCTTAACCTGCGAGATTCTCAGTGTGCTCTATACCTCGTATTAACATCACACACCACTGGGTACGTGTCTAACCAGCTCCCCTTCTTTCCCTTATGGGCTGGGAGCCCTTTGAGGACAAGGTCTGCCTTGGTTTATTCATTTATTTTTCCGTCTATCACCTGGCACAGTGCTGTGCATATGATAAATGCAGACATGTACAGGATGTTTTCAACTGAATTTCCTAGTGTCTTAAACTCATGTAGCATTTCAGAGTTTTCAAAGTCTACCAAAACCAAGATATATAGTATTTGTATAAAGCTCTATGGCTTATTAAGTATATGTACTTTGCATTATTATAAAAATACTCCATGTCCAGTGCAATGCACAGAACCTTGCACACAGCTGGTGCCTAATAAATGGTAGCTCCTGTTTTTATCATCTCATTTGATTGTTTGAGAGCTGTGAGTGGGGAAGGTGAGGCCATCTGGTCCCCAGTGTTTACATATGAGGAAATGAAAGTTCAGGGGAGTAGCCTGCTAAAAATCCCAGGCTTGTTCATGGAAGAGGACAACAATGATAAAGTTTTGATTCTTAATTTGTACTTTTTCCTCTTTATAACACATTCTATTTCTGTTTTATTTTCTCCCTCCACAGCAAGCCATGAAGATTGTTGTCGATGCAACCAAATACACTTTAAACCCCTCCTTAGAACATGCTCAGCAAGGCCACACGATGAGTCAGCCTTTGCTGCCGAAGCCACTGGGGCCAGGTTGACGACGGTGACAGGAACTGGCTAGGAAGGAAGACTTCACAGATACACCTAAGGTGTAAGCTATGTTTTTTTCTTTCCTCCTAGAATATTGACACAGCTTCATTTTCAACATCAAATTAAAAATTTGGAGATTTGGGTAATTTATTCAGACCAGAGCAGCTGAAGTGCAGCATCTGCTTTCCTGGGAGCATCTGTGATCACAAACATGTGCATCTGGGCCCCTGATGCACACAGAGCCATGTGCATTCGCACAACAAACGCACACGGCACTCTGCTCCCTGAGCACTTAGGCCTGCTCGGAGGACCAGATAAGATGTGTGTGGTCTCCATCTTATTAGCTATTTATTTATTCAACAAATATTGACTGAATGCTGTGTGCCAGGTACTAGAAGAGGCTTCAGGGATACAACAGTAATTTTTTTGAACCTTGCTTTATCATATATATGTATATGACAAACATACAACCACACGCAGAGAATGTATGTGCATGTGTGTGAGGTTATTTCTTTTCTTCTAAAAGGTAAACTCTGTGGTGATTTCGGGGAGAAGGGAGTGGGGGGAGGTGGAAGAGGGCATGAGGGGGATAAATCATAATGGGAAAAATACAATAAAAAATAAACTATTGAAAAATTAAAAATATAAGGTCACCTTTTAGACTCCAATGACAACTGGTTATCTTAGACCCCTTTTCTGGCATTACAAAATAGCCCTCTCCAAGGGGTGGTTAGAATACTCATGTGGTAACACAGCTTTCCTGTCACAACCCATTATTCGGATGGAATTTCTCTGGTAAAGGAGCATCACTAAAGAGCAGGCCCCTCCCTCCTGTGCTGGTGCTCCCTGGCCCACCACCAGCCTCTAATGAGTAGGTGTCAATACTGAAGCGATAATGGGAGACAATGCTGTCACATAACGATGCTCTCCTGCTGCTCCGGAAACGCAGAAGAAAAGCCAAGACATTGATCCTACGGCGGTGTTGTGCAACAGCGACTGTTCCTATTACGGCAGGAGATTGTGGGGGACCGAATAATTTTCCCTAATATATGCCAGTGCAGTGGAGTGTCCATGATCAATGTACTATTGTTACCAGTCTGCTGCCTTTTTATTGGCATCGATAAGGGGCCTCCTTGTATATGTCTCAGCCACAAGTCTCAGTTGGTAAACTTCCCCGACTCCTCCAATAGATGAACGACCGTTGGCAGTCAAGTTAGAACCAGCAGAGTTGGGAATCCAAGTGAATCTGATATGGGGTGCTTAAAATTACAATGAATTAACAACTAAGTCTGCAAAAACCCAAACTATGCTCCCAGTATTTATGACACCGAAGTCTGATTCTAAACGTCCTGGGCTGCTGGTTGACCAGATGCTTGCTGAAATATTCTTCTAGAAATGCCTTTAAAAGAAACATATTCCTTTACTTAATAATTGTGGTAAGAATAGACAGCAAGCCATTACAGGTCTTGATGTTGACTTTCAAAAATGAGGACTACTACGTCTTTGGGAAGAAGTCCATCTCTGAAAGAAGTTAGTCTCTTGAATTTGACTTAAAACATTTTCACTGAAATGTTGAGAACTTTCAGTATCTTGGCTAAAGGCAATTGTGTCCATTAATAAGGTTTTCCATTCACAGTATAATTAAATGCATGGTAGAACTCTGAATATTTTTCTATAGGAGAAACTTTAAGTAGCCACTTACCCCTGTTTTCAAAAACAATGGTAAAATTCACCACAAAGTCCTACAATTTCATGTTTTTTTTTTCACAGTAAATAATTACCTGTACTTCTGCTGGAACTGACCAACATGCATGTGCTCTCGGCAGGTGTGGTCTCAAGCGCAGAAAGTTATGCGACTCAGTAACCTGCGAGGCTCGATTAAGTCCCATATGCTCCTATTTGTCAATGGGAACCTTGGCTGAGCCTTCCCAATCATTTTGAATAACGGCCTATAGATTGATTGAGGTTATCATAAACATCAACTCTGAGACAATTATTGGTGGCAAATTCAGCTTTCACATTTATTGATGGTGCCCACATCTCTTGTCTTTCTAGGCTTCAATCCCTCCACCGGTCAATCAATCAATATTTACTCAGGGCCTGTTTTGTGCCAAGCACCCTTACGAGTGTGGGGTATGCAGCTGTAGAAAAGACAGACGGAATCCCACTGCTCATGAAACGTGAATTCTAGATGGAGAAAAGAGAACAGCAGACGATGGACTGAAGGGAGGAAAGCAGGGCTCTGGGTCACGGGGGATGGGAGCGGGTCGGCCGCTACCGCGGATCACCGGGAGTCTCTTCGAAGAGCTATTCTTTGAGCCCAGATATGCATGTTGAGGATTATTTGATTTTATGGGCAAAATATGATAGGTATTTCCCTTTGTTAACATTAATACTATTTGTTTATACACTGCATCCCATGTGAATTTAATAACCCACATTCCTCTCCAGGCCTTGGTTGTACAACGTGAATTTGGGGTAAGGAAAGTAGGGGATTTTCCAGGTTTTTCCGATTTCTTAGTTTTTTTTTTTATTATTATGTTTTTAATTTCAATATAATCCCAGGGCATAAGACTTTAAAATACAAGCATAAATGTTGATGGTAAAAGAGGTTCCTGGAGGGAAAACTTATACTCTGAAATCAGATTTAGTCGAAGTCTGGATTCGGGATTATAATTCTCAGTTTTCCTCTCTAATAAGGTGAGATCATTCTATCTTGCATATTTTAGAGAAGGGTAGTTTTTCTTAAAACAACAATTGTAGCTATAATTTTTACCACATATATGAAAGCATCATGCACCATGTCTGTCCCAATGTAGGTGCCTGTATGTTGGTTTCCTTCCTATTTATTTGCATTATCAGTTTTCTCTGCAATTTTTCATTTGTACAGATAAACAAGAGTTGATGGTATGTGCATTTCTGCTTGATAGAATTTCATGGAACTCATTTCATCAGCGTGTGATTAGCTTCAAAGCTTCGAATCTAACCCAGTTTCGAGATAACTGGGAGACGAAACTAAGTGGAGGGAACAAATGAAGCATTGTAAGAGAAGCAAAAGTCGGCTTGAGGTTGTCTGATGTTTTTAAACTAACATCATCTTTAATCTCCTATGCCCTTCTTCCCAGATAATAAGAGCTGTGCACTAAAAGTGCCGAGATAAACTAATGGGGAACAGGATACTACAAAAGACATTTGAAAGAGCCTATGTAATTTACTGCATGTCTGGTTTGTTTTACTTTCCAAAGCCTTCCTGTGGCTCAAGGAAATGTGTCTCTTCTGGCAACCTTCGGCCCTCTTTTAGACGGGGAGCCCCGAAAAAGCATTCGAGGGCAGGTAAGCAGATGCAAAGCTCTCGGAGTGCGGAGTGAGCGCAGGCCTTGTTCTCTGTGTCACATCCGAGGTATAAACAAAGTACCCTTCAGTACTTGTTTGAGAGAATTATCCCAAACGCAGGCAACCAAGAGGCTGCTGGTGCATTCAGACACACAGAACTCCCAACATGCTCTGCAGGTAATTTACATGAGTGAATCACTAAAAAGCCTCCTACTCAATGAACTGTACCCCTGGGGAAAAGCCATGCAAGCCCAGATCAGTGTGGGAACAACATAAGGGTGTTCTCCGTGCCAAAAAGGGGATTGGGCTGGATGGAAAATCCCCAAAAAGGGCCATCTGGCAGCATAAATTATCCATTTAAAATGGCTGGTGTGAGTTAATGACACCAAAGTCACCATGAACATGTACAACATCCTTCAGTTGAGTTTTAATGTCCCCTCAGGCCCTGTTTCAATTATGAGTTTCTATGCTGAATGTGGCCAAATGTAAATTTATCCACTGTCCTCCCCATACACATCTACCAAGAAACTGCACTTTCCTATAATAACTTAGGAGGAGAGAAGGGAGAATCAGTCTAGGAATATAATTGTGGGGAATTTCTCTAAAAATTATATATATTTACATTTATTTAGTATATACTATATTTGTATAATCCCCCATAATTATATAATTATACTATATAGATGGTGTTATCTCTCTATGCATCTATCCTCCCAAAAGAAGTCAGCCATTAAACTTTAGTTATTTAATGACTAAAAATAATATAGGTATTCAGATGTTAAAATTCATGGTCATTCGATCTACAGGGTCCAGCAGAAGTCATGCCTGCTTGAGCGTGGTTGGTGGGGTAGTAATGTGGATGTAATAATTTGTAGCTTTAATTTGAACATTTCACCTAAAGTGCCATATGGGGTGCTTGCATGTGCTATTGTTTTGTTAGAGAAGTACATGCTTATAATTCTGTAATAAAAGATTTTCTAATAAAAAGAGGGCATTATTTGTGCTGGACCCTGTATAACGTACAAACAGAGAAAGAATTACTCAGAATAAAAAAGTGACCAGACCAAAGCACTCTATATTCCACAAGCACCAATGCCCCCAAATATGCCCCAGAGCAACCTACTTAGGACCCAAAGGGCAGTCTCTCACGGTGGAGGAGGTCCTCAGATATCAGCCCAACAGAAGCAGTTCCAAGACGTCTAAAACTGCGCCAGTACCCTACTCAAGCTCAATGCACCAAGCCTATACGTATCGATTCTGATTTTCACCGAAGCAGGTAAACTGACTAGGACTCTACTTAGCCTTTTATGAAGGGTTCAAAAACGTTTCACATCTTTTAATTTTTTAATAGGCCATCATAAACTTTTCATTGGCACTATACTGAGGCCTTGCTGATGATGCAGTTAGTGGCAGGGAGGAGTCAGCATTTTCCTTTCCACTCAGGCCCAGGTGTATTTCTTAGCCCCTTTAGGCAGACTGGCATGAGGTAAGTGTGGCGTGATGCTGATGTGGCCTTCATAGCAGCCCACCACACCTTGAGGGCTGTGTTGCCAAAATCAGAAGAAGTCAGCACTCGGGTTAATACCCCCATCCTTGTATCCCATCCGTGTACTTCCCATCTTGCTTTACAGGTGAGCTTATGTGTCTGTTTCCCACCCCCAACTACCAATTCCTTGAAAGCAGGAGCCACAGCCTTCCCATTCATCCTGGAGTTCCCAGAACGAAGCACAGCGTTCCATCCAGGGAAGGCTCCCAATGAAGATTATGCAATGAGTGAATGGATGAATGAATGAGTTGAGAAAGATTAGGCTGGAGCAAGGAAAGGTGAAAATTCTGCATTCTAGTAAGGGGTGAAGGATAAAAGACGCAGTCAGCGGGGCCTGAGGTTTTGTTTTGTTTTCTTTCATACAGTAAAAATGACTGGGGGCTGGGGGATGGTAGACATTTCTGTGAACGTTAGCTAACACGTGTACAGAGTCCTGTAGCCACCACCACAGTCAGGACCCAGGAGAGCTGGCCGTCCCCCAGATCTCCCTCATGCGATTCCTTTATAGCCACAGCCTCCGAGAATTGTCCTTCATGTATCAGGGAAGATAGAGAGGAGTTATGATTGGAAGATGGAAAGGTTAGTTCACACATTTTCTTGGTGCCTGTCTGTTCTTCCAGGAAATTACTCTGAGGCATGGGTGAGGGAGAATGGTCAGAAAACATTTTTATATAATTCTTAGATGTCTTATATATGTTATCTCATTTCATTGTCAAGAGCACTGAAACAGCTATTCTTACTGACAGGCTATACAAATGGAGACACGGGCTCAGAGAGGTTAGGTAATCTGCCAGTAATCACACAGCCAACAGGAGCTGGCACCAGGATTACACTCTGCTGACCTGATTCCCAAACCCATACTCTATCCTCTATACCTGCCTGGCTTTGCATCTGGGGGAAGGCAGTGGAGAAGACTCCCCCTTGCCCGGTGGAGATTAGACATGGAGAAAGACTTCAAAAAGTTTCTGCTATCAGAATTATTCATGTTACTCTCAATACTCCAGAGTCAAGCCCAGACCACTGTGGGAGGTTAGACTGGAAGTCGTCATTTGCTTAGTTTACTGAAGACAGACACAAAGTCCATGGCTCCACTTAAACAGAAAAACAGTCATGATGATACCCAGTAATAGAAAAGAATTATAAAGTGTTCTCATTTTATAAAAATCCAAGGACTGTATAAACACCATAGCCCTGGAAACCCATTCTCCTTTCTAATATTATCCATCCAGCTGAAAAAGTTATAGATTTTTATTTAGATTATTCAAAGACAATTCAAAAAACCAAACTCGAAAGGCAGTTACAATAAAAACAAGAGGAAAAGCAAATGGAATGCTGGATATCAGCATAGGTGAGAGTGCGTCAGAGCAGAAAATCGTAACCCCATTCTTACCGGTCTTTCATTTCAACTGAATGGCTGCTCTTCATGGTCACCCTTTTGTAAATGCAGCAGCCAGATACAAGCACGTGTTCATGGTGAAAAAGTCAACAAGTCAACTGCTTTGAGCTCGCTCTCGTCACTTCCGCACACGGCGTGGGCCCCCCGGGCACGGAGACTTCACAGTGCCAGCCTAAGCCCCCTTGCCCGCCCTGCTTACCTGGCTCCACTTCATGCCACCCACTCGACTGGCTGCCGCTGCCCGGGGAGCGTCCTTGGCCTGTGTAAAATGGCTCTTCACCAGGACTGTCCATTTCATCCTCCACAGACTTGAGGCGCTTTGTGGAGCTGAAACAACACATGGGTACATGTTCACAGGCAATCCAAACCGCCTTTCAACGGGACATTGCCTCTCTGGTTGAAAGAAAGCCAAGAGAGGAAGCAATTGGGCAACTCAGTATAGTTCTAGGACTCTTTCAGGCTCCTGTCCCACTTAGTGAGTCACTGGATGTGGAACAAAGTCTTGGGTCTGTCTTGTTCCAAATGTCTGGGCTTGATTTTTATTGTCACTCAAGCTGCTGCTGCTGCCACATCCTGTTCCTTTTTCCTCTGAGGAACTGGGGCTGGCTCCCGCTCCTGTCTCCACCTGGAAGTATCAGTAAGTAAGGCCACATTTTATATCTCCGCAGGCTGTGCCTGGGACATAGCCATCAGCAATTTTTCTAGATGTCAGTTCAATCCCCTCTTGTCCCCTAGAGAGAATGAAAATCAGGGTGCATGACCCTTCAAGAAAAGTTGAATTGCTGGGTTTTTCTTTTCTTTCTTTCTTTCCTTTTCTTTTTTTTTTGCCATCTTTTCTAACCTTCCACTTGGATTTTTCATTCAAAAAATATTTTCTGCAGAGTTACAATAGTCCAGGTGGTGATCTAGACACTAGAGATAAAACAGGGAACAAAAGAGACCCAAAAAAAGGGGGTGGGGAGAGGAAGGATTACATTTCCTTCCTCATATGTGACAATGAGGGACATGGAAAAAGAGTGGCCCAATGACTTTTATGTCTTCCTCTACAAAGAGATTACTGAAATGAAGTTCTATTCCATCAGGGTGGGGATGTTTTTATTTTTGGAGAGGTAGGGGTGATACAGTTCCAGATGTTTCTGTTTCTTCCAGTTACAGGACTGATTTTTTTCCTCCCAGTTTGAGGCTTCAGAAAGAGAAGGTAACAGGTAACAGGCAGTGAAATACTTTGGAAAGGGCAGGCTTCAGGCCTCGCGGGAGTGCCTGTTGTCATGTTTCAGGGCACGGAATTTTTAATCCTGCCATTCACCGAACACTCGCTACTACCTCCTACATACCAGATGTGGGGCAAAATGCTGGGACACAGATGAATCAGACATGTCTCCATGGGGCTTACTGTCTAGTGGATGAAGACAGGTAAACAAAATCATGCAAGAAATACAGGAATTGTGATGGAACCGCATACAGGCTGTAACGGGTTCCTCGATAGAGAAAGGAACTGTGATGCCTCTGGGAGGAGGTGGTCTCAGAGCTGCCTGTAAGAGGGAGTGTCGAGGAGACAGAGCAGAAGGAAAGGGCAGAGAAGGGCTGTTATTCAGCTGATGTACCACGCGGGCAGCCATTTTGGATTTTAAAATATTAAAATACTTCTTTACCAATTAGCCAAGTGCCATTGTCTGATGCCCCATAAGCTCCCCCCAACCTTGCTGCCCGCCCATCTTTGCCCGAGGACAACCTCATGATCCAAAACCTAAAGGGGTCATGTCTGGCACACCTGGGACATTCCAGGACTCAGCCTGAGCACTGGGGCAGGGTGGCATCTGCCCTAGTTGATTTGCTAGTGTCACTCGGGTGATTGAGTATTTTGAACATCACCTCCTGGAGGTGATGTTCAGGCAAAAACCACATCCTGAGTACAGGGTAGCACGGGCAGAGAATTGCTCGGTGTTTGGTACAGTGAAAGTTCAAAGAATGGCACAGTAAAGGAGGGCATGGAGGTTATGAAGACTTTGTAGTTCTAGACTGATCCCGCAAGCAGCAGAGACTCCCTGAAAAAGTCAACGGCGAGTGACATCAGACTCATATTTTAGACAGGTCACTCTGGGGGTTGTGCAGATAGATGATTTAGAAAAGCAAAGGAAAAAGAAGAGATGGATCTGAGAGGCAGGGAGATAAGTAAGAGGCCCTTGAAGCAATCCAAATAAAAAACTGTGGAGGACCCAAGTGAAGGCAAGAAATTCTAGTTATTAAAGTTGGCATACCAGTATTCTTAGCCCTTAAGTTTTATTTTTATTAAAGCCAGACCACTGGAAAGCAATGTATATGTTTGCATGCCAGCTTAGTACCCAAAGGACATACCTTTGTTAGCTTATTTAATGTTCTTTGCTTGGCTTTCCTTGAAGTTCAATGAAAAATAGCCACTTGAAAAACTTTTCTGTATTTTATGTAAAACTGCATCTAGTAGAAGTACTTTATAAAAGAATATACACAAAAATTTCTATCACATAAAGCCAGAAAAAATGTGATTTTTTTAAATGAATTTCCATTGTTCCCTTTTATTAGAAAACACAGATTATATAAACTATTTCTTTCCCTTCTTGTCTTGCTAACCAGGAAGCTCAGGGGCAAATTTAAGGAATAACTCTTGGTTCAGGTTCTAAATATAATAACCTCTCCCATCCTTCCATGTGGTTTCTAGCCTCTGTTTCTATATTTAAAATGACCTGTTGTGTTTTAAAATTGAAAGTCACTTGAAATCATTTTAGAAGTTGGAAGAATACAAATTGGGAAGGAATAAATATTTCCCTTATGTTCCCTGGCAAATCAACAAAGGCCAGACCTGTATGTTCTGATGGGACTGTGAGGTCTGTGGTGAAAGGATGTCTCTCTGTCTCTGTCTGTCTGTCATCTCTATTTGTATAAATACATATGAGAATATATATCTTTTAATCTCTAGTGCCTACCACAGTGTCTGGCTAATCACATACATTCAAAAACTGCTGATTTGGGCTACCGACTTAAAAACAGCCACAAGTACTTATGACAAGGATTTGCCCAAGTCTCGTGATTCAATGAGATCCAACCCAAAGGCCAACTCTATTGCCCATCATTTTCCAATTATTGATATTTTTTCTGAGTTAGTCAGGATTTGGTTTCTTTGGTATCCGTTAATAAAATGCAAATAAACCATGCAGGTATTGAATTCTAAAGGTGAAAGAGTCTGTGGTTATCAGCTGATACCTTAGTTTGAATTCAAGGGCTTTTGGGATTGACACAGGAGAAATGTTTAAAGAACGAAGGTACAGGATGAAGGAGCGAAAGCGATTCAGGACTGAAAACCTTAGATGCGCTGGGGTGGACAGGTGGAGGGCTTCCCCAAGTTTGTTAGCTTTGCCAGCTTGACAGTTGGTTTATCTTGACAATGTTTCTTGGGGATAAAAAAAGTATATTTCATCTCAGTGTTTATACTGCCTCTTCTATGATTTTGAAGATGTTGACTATGAAGGGGTACAGAAACTGTAGAAACTACAATTAATGCCTATTGGTCTCCTTTTTTTTTTTTTTACATTTAGAAATGAATTAGTCAATAATTTTGGTTTCTCATTCTGGACTTCCTCACACACTGATTCTATTTGTCCAGAAACATTGGAGGAAAACAGGAAGTAGCAGTAAGACCTCTCCTTCTCTTCTAAGGAATGATGCACCACCTCTACTTATATGTAAAATTTGTTCTTGTGTTCTTAGCAATTCTACCTAGAAATTAAGGCAAGACTATTACCTCCATTCCAAATATTTGCCTAATCCCCATCATGTATAAAACCCAGAAGCCTTACCTTGGACCTTAACTTCAAAACGCCCCCTTCCAGAATGGTCCTGGTACCCCAAACTAAAAATTCCCATTTACTTGTCAGTCTCTAACCACCAGATTGTAAAGCTCTTATGACCTGACTTTACGTCCACAGTGCTGAGGACAGTACACCTGGTATTTAATAACTCTGTTGCTGAGTAGGAAGAGTATGTCACTCTCCTCTAAGGCACTTACAGTCCAGGTGAGCAGGCAGGGCCTGTAGCGATCTTGAAGATGGTGATAATAATTGAAGATAGCAAATGCTAAGCATCCAGGAAAAGTAGAGATGCTGTACTATTCCCTGTTTTGTTTTTTTATGGGGGGTGGTGGTGTTCAAGGCTAGCATTCCTTATGAAAGAGTCAGTCCTATTCTTAAGATGATTCAGTGTAAAAATAGCATGTTATTTAAGTTTCAACAGACCTGACTTTGAATGCAGACTGCCATTTGCTAGGTCTATAATCTAGGGCAAGTTACTTAACTTCTCTGAACTTTGGGTCAGTCCATTGTTAAATGGCCAGACTGTCTATATTGTATAATCATTGTGAAGATTAAATCATATCAAGTGTGTAAAACACCTAATACAGTGCCTCTCACAAACCAGGTGACCAATTAATATTTGCACAGTATGAGCCAATGTTGATTGATTGACTGATGAACTTTTCTATATGTGGATCTCAGGTATTCTCTGGGCACATTTTCTAACCTGTACACAGACAATTTTGCAGAGTCTATATGTTTAATGATATTTTAAAAAATAATCATCCTAGGGGAGTCTAATGAGAGTAAAACAAACACATTACTGAGTTGTTAACTACGGATGCTGTTTATAATTAGCTCCTTAACAGGGTGAGTTATTAGCGGAATATGAGAATGACACTAGCCTTTTAAACGACATGACTAATCAGATTTCCCCTCAGAGTCACAACAAAAGGCAACAAAACAGCAGGAGGAGCACCGGTGGGGACATCCATGGCACATGCGCAGCACATGTACGAAAAACAAACAGCCCATCGACTTTTGAATTAATCGCTGCCCACAAGTGTTTGCAAAGCTTTTTCATGTTGACTGAGTGCAGTTATACAATGTCTCTTCCATCAGCAAACGTTCAAAACCCTCGAAATGTATTAGCACCTGGATGCGTTCACAATCTCATTCTTTTATTATAAATGTGCCTTGGATTTGAGACTTTTCCCCTGAAGAGCTGATACCACAACGAACTGTGGGAACATTTACAGAACATGGAAGGTGATGGCAGGATTTGGTCGTTATATTTAGAAAATAACCGTTTCAATCATTTTCAAGGTATTAGTAATGACTAAGCTGATTTTTTTTTTTTTTTTTGGTAAGTAATGACGGCGAAACTTTTAAAGTCATAGTAAGAGTGAGTCTATACCAAAGAAAATGTCTATAATCTCGACATTGTTTCAAATCATAAAACTCTGGCCCCTGCTTTCGGAGGAATATGCCTTTGTCCAATGTTTTTCTGCAAAGCACACAAACGTTAAAGACCATTCTGCACCATTCTTGTCTGTGTCATCACAGTCCAATGCTGGAGCGAATTTGTAAAAGAATATTGCGGGTTTAATGCCTAATCCCTTTCCCTCTGGTTCAGGTTATCCAGAGACTCCAGGATCTTGCAAAACGCTTCATTCTGACTTTGGCCCTGTGACCTCAGAGGGATCGAGCGCCCCGTAATCATTATCTAGTTCTGCTCTCCCAACTTTACTGCTCTAAGGTCTCCAGGTGCAACAAGGGTTATGATCCAACCGCACCCGCCAGGAGACCACGTCCACACCAGGCTACCGAATAGGTTTATCTCTTAGGGAAACTCCAACAGACTGGATTAGGAGACCTTTGGAGGCTCAGCAGGAAAAAAGCTGGGACCCAGCTGTGCTATCTGCTGTGAGCACAGGGCCTGGGACTGGTGTCACCAGCGTCAACTTTGTGCCAAACACTCCAAAATGCACATCCGTTTCCCTAGTCAAGCCTCATCCTTAATTTCCTGAGAATGTGCTACGTTCATCATCCATCCTTCCTCCGTGCCGTGGCTCAGGTCCTCACCCCTTACAGAACTACATTCCTTTTCCTTTCCATCTCACCAGCCCTAAGCAACATTTGTCACTCTTTTTGGACGAAGCCTTCTTTACCTATTTTTATCCTTCGTCATATAAGTTAGCTGCGTTTTCACTGTCCGGCATGTGTGTGTGTGTAATTTATCTGTCTGTCTGTCTGTCGATCTATTTCTGCTGCACATGCATCGGCTTTGTCACCCAATTAGACTGAAAGTCTGTTGTGGCTGAACCCACCTTCTAGGATCTTCTATAGCTGCTGGCACATTGCTAAGTGCCTGGAAGGCCTAGAATTAAAATCAAGGTGTGTGACGATAAAGTGTTACTTCTTTAAGGGCCATCAATCACCTTACCTGGTAGAGGACGTGCTAGGTAAAGACCTCCTCATGGCTCCTGGACTCATGCTGTAGTAAGAAGAACTTTCCAAATCTGAGAGAGAGAAATTAGGGCCAGTTCCTGCAGCTATCGGTGCTATAATAAAACAAACAAGAAAAGAAAGGAAAAAAAGAAAAACATGTTAAGTTCTGTGAATAAAAGATCAATGAGAGTATATTTCAGTGTTGCATTTAACACATTTATTTTTTGAATTTATAGGGTAACCTTATCCAGAATAATGAGTAATAAACTCTGACCTCAAAAGAATGTTGACAATAAAAATAGTCTCTATCAGAAAGACATTTTTTTTCCTAATGTATCTTTCATCTTTTCTCTTTTTTTAATGGAGAATCATCACTAGGGTTACAATGTTTCTGGATGCTTTTAACAAAAATACCTCCATGTTTTGGGTTGCAACTTTTCTTCAGTGACCAGCCAAACTTTTCCCTGGGCTTTTCTAACTTTGTCTGATACTGATAACTTTCACTCATCTGTATTTTGGAGTCAGGTATGAACTGCAAATTCATCTTTCTCATATTTTTGTGATGAGATATGTGTGATTTCTCCTCACTCTGAGTCACCTCAGCATCCCACGTACACCTATACTTTCACATCCGTCCCACCTATGCAGGGCCTTCAAACTATGGTCCCCATGCCCAGTTGTAGATAAAGTTTTATTGGAAAACCTCCATGCCCATTCATTTAGGCATTGTCTGCTTCCACTCTATGAGTGCAGAGACAAGTAGCTCTGACAGGGGTCATATGCTTCACAAAGCAGAACATATATTTATGTAGAAGAATTTGCCAACCTCTGACTTAGGGAATTACTGAGGATAATTTTGACTATACCTGATTTCAGAGCAGATGGTTGCATGAGATATAATTCCCTATACATTTTTTTATGTCCTAGAGTAACTAATACATTGTTTTCATTAGTAGCACAATAAATATTTTAAAGAAATAAATAGCATCTATCAGTCTTAAGAAACAACACTTTGCAAAATTAGTAGTGCAACTACGTTAGTACAAATAATCTCTTCACTTGAAAGATCACGCAAAGGCAAAAACAATACTGCATTTATCACTCTCTACTGTAGTTGGAACTGCTGTGGTTGTATTGTCAGGATCTAATATAAACCCAGACGCCAGGAGGCAGTCAGTAAGCACTGGTCAAACACAACTGATTCCTAGGCAAAGAAGAGTCAACAAAGTGTGAAAATGCTACCATCGAATTGCATTTGTAATCTAGAAACGTCACCTGTCATGAGGTAGGAATGGTGGGTGGGGAGTGGTGTGGCGGTTGAAGAATATAATCAGTAAAACCATAGAGGCCGGTGGAGCCATTTAAATAGATAAGACGGGAGTGCGGTCTAAATTCAAGGGATGAAAGGAGGAGCTTGGTGTAAGTTATTCAGAAGTCAGAACCAAGAAAATGTGCTGCCTTCTTAGGCCTGGTAATAATGGGAAGAGGGGGTATGGGGTGTTTCTCAGGACTACTGCTTGGGGAAATTGCAGGACCATCATGAAACCATAGACTCGAGGGAGGCTGGGAAGGGAGACAGCAATTTCTAAGAATAAACACTTAGTTGTTTGATTAATAGCAATGGCTAAACCTTAATGATAACTGGCTTTATATAAAAACAGTCACTGCTAAGAAATGGAAAACTCTGAAATTCACATACACTTTTTGAAATTCAAACACATCTTTCAATGGTAGGCTTTAACGAAGGAAGGTCCTTTAGTTCAAAAACAAATGGTTAGGCTTGAGTGCACACGTAAACAGAGTTCTAATTAATACTTTTTTTACCATAAAATGTATTTGCATATTCCCCCTTTTATTTCATAACATTTTCTATTTTACGAGGGCTGACTATTCAAATATGGGTCTGGATCACCCATCATCCCTTTCAATGGCCTGGCATGCAACAGGTACTTATTAATGTCCGTGCCTTCATGGGGCTTTGAGATGTACACCTCTCATTAATGAAGAAGGCAGATAAGGCTGATCAGTGTCAAGGGTCTGCATTTAGATTTTCAGAAGTTTCAGGATGGGGTTGAGGCCCCAACTGGATGGAGCAGCTGCTTCGCTCCTGAGCACGGAGGGAACCTCACGAGCCCCACTCCCTCGCTCCTGGAAGCAGAGGCGGAGCAAGATGTGAGCGAGCCAGGCTTGCGGCACCGCACGCACGCTGCAGGGCAGGTCTGAGGCCTTCTCCCTCGTGGCGAACACCCAGCTGCGCTTACAGTTAACACCTTATCGATCATGGTCCGCCCTGGAGGAAATGTCTTTTACCGTATCTTTTCAAAATGTCAAGGGAGAAGGAACAGGTGAAGGATGAAAAATGCATGTGTGAATATGGCATTCCCAACTCTCAGGGAGATTGTAAAAATAACTAAGCCCACAGAAACGTCCCTTCACTTGCCTGTATGCTTGCTCCATGGGAACCACTCAGTACACTGTAGCTGTAGCCGAGCCAACAGCAGCAGGTGGCCTGCCTGGGCTGTGACACTTCCCAAAGTGTCTGCTGGACTTCTGGAGGGTAACTTTGGGGCTGGGGAAACTGATTACGTGCGTCTTGAATTTTAAAACCTCACTACACTTCTGAAATGAGAATGGATTTCACAACCTGGATTAAATAATCCTAATAATGCGCAGGCCCAGACTCTGCCTTCCTCAGAACAGTCTTGTAAGGAAACACAGCCCGCTGCCTCCTGGGTGTATGTATCAGCCTGTTGGAACGGAAGTGTATGTACAGGTTATTGAAGTGGATTTTCATTCATTGATGTTGGGATGGCCAAGGAGAAAGTGTCGTATCTGAGGGTAGGGGCACTGACCAAGTATCCCTGCAAAAGGACTGGGTATTCTCAGTGTCTGTAATTTGAACAGGGAGAGACTTTGAACTAAGAACTCAAAAGGTGGGCTTTCGGCAGGCTTTTCAGAGTACTGTTAGGGGCATGTTTTGGTAAGTATTATATCTCACTTGATCCTCAAAACGACTGTTTCAGGAAAGTATATTTTCCAGATGAGAAGAACTAAACCCTGGAATGAGGCTGAATTACTTGCCCTGAATTACAGAAAGGCAAAAAAAGAGGGAGAGCCAGGATTCAAATTCAAGGATGTCTGACCCTGAATCCTGTCCCCCAGCACCACACTTTGACTCTCATATATAATATTTGCCTTAAACTTGAGATATTAAAAAGGTATACAATGTCTCTGTGCCTACAAGGTTTACGATCTAGTGGAATGATGAAATAACACCCGAATGTCTGACACCATACCAAATGTGTTCAACATCAAAGGAGAAACACAAAGAATGTGTTAAGAAAGTGCATAGGAGTAACAGGTCACGTTGGCTTGTGGGATCACAAAAAGGGCTGATTTCAGGAATTGTGGGTGCTTAAGCTAAGTCTTCAAGGATGGTTAGGATTTGAAGAGGCAGAGAAGGGAGACAGAGGGTTTCCAGGCAATGAGAAGGCACGTGTGTAAGTCTGGAGATCAGGTGTAAAGCCAGCGATCTGTGGGAGCCATGACAGTTTCCGAGTGGGGAAATGGTAACTGTTGCATCTGGAGAATGGTAATATGAGGAGAGCACACAGAATACAAGGAAGAGGACTAACACTCTGGAGGTGGGGGAATCAGTGGGTAGCTTCATTCAGGTCCTGGAAAGAGGCAACAGAGGCCGAACCCATGCTGTCAAGAAAGAAAATAGAATTTTCACAATAGATATGTCGCTCTTCTGAGAGGATAAACATGTATAAAAGATTGTTTCCAATTGTGCACTGTGAAGGGGCATAAACAAGCAAATGATCATATTATTCTAACAAATATAAAATATCAATAAGATATATACACATAACACAGATAATGTGCTTCTCAGCTAATAGTGGCAGTAAGTCCGGGTTAAATGACCTGTCCCGTGCCTGCCCAGGATGCCATGGTGAGCTTCTGAAGCCAAGTGCTGACCAACCGCCTTCTGGCGTGTCATGGAGGTTAGGTAGCCACTGCCAGACGCAGGGATGTTAAAGGAGGACTGGACCAGCGACCACGCTTCTTGTCTGTTCTATGTATTGTGAAACCTGAGTTTGCTCCATCTATCCTGGACCGTAGGTTTTATCATTCTTTAATTATCTCGTGCATAACATTTTCTCCCCAGCTGGATTGAGTGCATTTTGAGAGCTATAAAGATAGACTCCTAGGGCATTAAAAAAAGTGCTGGCCTGGACTTCGGAGAGATTGTCTAGAGTCCCAGCCCTACCAACGATCGCCTGAGTGACTTAGTTCAGTCATTTAAACTCTTTGGGCTTTGTAGCTCTAATAATAATTATGATAAAGATGAAAACTCACCACAGCTGCCGCCACCACCACCACCACCGCACCACCACCGCACCACCCAGTGCTACGGCCATTGCCATCACAATAACAAAAGCTAACGTCTATTAAGCATCCTTGAGGGGCAGACCCTGGGCTAAGAGCTTTAAACACACCATTCCATTTAATCCTCACAACGCCGCTAGGAAGGAACTGAGGCACGAGGAGGTTAAGTAACTGCCATAGTTCACCAAGTCAGAGGGTTATACCAGCTGACCTTTAATCCTACAGATCCCACAGCCTCTTTTGTGTGCCTAAACCGCTCACTGCAGATTACAGCTCACACAGAGTGGATGATCAATAAATACACCCTGAATTAAGAAGAGTGAATAATTACCCTCTCCATTTGCATACCCCCCAGCAAATTTTAATAAATACAGAAGCAAACTTAGAAATCTCTAAATACACATTAGAACTGGCTTCTCAACTTTCTCAAGCAATACTGTAGTTTACTCCGACCTGAACTTTGTGTGGATTTTGTTAAATGGACTTGTTTTCCTCAAAAGGTTAACTTTTGTTCCTTCAGATGTTATTTCGAAGTCATTTGCTCCCCACCCCCTTCTTCCCTGTCATGAGCAGAATGTAGCCTTTGTGTCATTTCTTAATAAATGGTTTGCTATTAAGAAATCATTATAGTAATGCGGGCTATTGGAAGAAAGGGGTTACTTTAGTAGCCAGCCCTCTTAATGACCTGCTCTTCTGCTCACATTAGTAGTTGGATGCGGTTGTGGTTACCGAGCTTCTGCCATCCACCACAGACAATCTGCTCAGGCTTGTATTGTTGGGAAGAGAGGATGGTGGAAAAGGAAAAAATTTATCCAAATTTTCATACTCTTCCTGGGTGATGACAGTACTCTGAGTTTACAACTTGTTCAACAGGAATCGGCAGGGAGCATTAACAAATGACCAGTGTGGCCAGCCTAGTCCTGACAGCACCTACCCTCTCAGAGGCCATGTTCAGTGAAATTCAACAAATATTTATGGAGCACTTTTAAAGGGCCAGGCTCTGTTCCAGATGCTTGAGGTGCGTTAGTGGACAAGATATATAAAAGCTTTGCCCTTTCGGGGTTTACGTTTTACAGATTAGCGGTCAGAGTTGCCCCTTCTTCGAATTTTCATGGGAACTAAAGAACATAAAATAATGGCCAAAAGCACCCTCCCACCACCACTTCCAATAAAAAGTATCAGGATTTCGCACTGAATTTCCAACTTATGAAATAGCTATTGGAAGATAAAGAGGTACGTTTCTCTCTGGATAACGTAACTCATGGAGGCCCTGGGAACTTGGGCCTGACAGCAGCACGCTGCTCCACGGGCGCAGCGCAGTGCCGGGCTGCTCTGCGGTCTCGTGGCAAAGACCTCGCAAGAAAGCCCACGTCACTGCACGAAAGGAGTGAACACGGGGAAACACGCATTCTTCTACCGAACATGCGGTTGTGAAATGCACAACGCTATGAAAACTCAAACAAAATCTGGGATCGTTGGTAAAAGGAACGATCTTGGAAAGTAATATATGGCAAAAAAATTCAACTCCTTTGTTATCTTCCTTTTACCGTAACATGCTTCCGGAACGCTGTCCAAGAGAGAGAGCTTTCAGAGAGAGAGAGAGAGAAAAAAAAGTACAGTAAAATTAACTCATTTTATCAATTTGTGCTTTCGGCCTGAGTTTCCTAACTGTGGCTATGAGGGGCTGTAAAACTGATGAATTTGCAAGGAAAAAGAAACCAGTGTAAGTAATTTGTGTAAGAGGTAACACGCACATGGACTGTTATAACTCAGACACCCTGCAGATAGCAGACTGCGGCAGTGCGAGCAGTTGCGGCTTAGAAAAATGACCACGCTGCAGTCAGCCTGACTTGAATGGAAATCAATCATAAAGGTACTTTCTCTGCAGCTTGCAGGCCACACAATCTTCAGCAACTCCTTTGCCAAGCAGCCTTCTGGTCTGTGAACCGCGTGCTGCTCTCCTGTTCTGACCCTTCCTTTCTGAAAGGTCTGACCAAATGCAGGCCAGGGGTGTGGTTTTCCAGAATGGACACATAAAGGAAAGGCACTTAACTAAAACGAGGATTTCCCTCCATGTGAAAATGAGCTTCGCTGCTATCGTAAGACTGAAGCAGTGCTTTTTGTGAAATGCAGTATTAGGTGTCAAGAGCTGGTAGAATGTTTTAACCCCATCAAATGTACCTGCCAACACAGACAGGACACCGTTTTTTTACATCACGTTTTGTGGACACAACTTACAAAACGTGTGTTTGTGATGGCAGAGGAGGTAAACAGTAAATTTTTTGTTTCTAAAAATAATGTTTTCCTTTTACTAAAATAGGAATCACTCACTGATACCACCTTCCTCCCCACTCTGAATCATGAAGATGGCCCATTTTTGATAGGTAATTATTTTGAGTTCAATTTGTAAAAATAAATGTGTTCAGGCACCAAATTGCCTTAAAGAAAGCTCAGGCTTGGATCTCAAGAAATTTAGATATCTACTCTATAAAGAAAGGACTGCTTCCTACTTATTTCCGTATTCTCCTCAGTACAAAGTGCAGTATGCTTCATATATTGCATATACAACAAACACTGAATCAAACTAAAATCATATGAGCTTGTTAATGAAAAAAAAAAAAAAAACAAAAAACAGTAGCTATGAGCTACTGTTTATTGAGCATTTATTATGTGCCAGACAATGTGCTAGGTGTTTTACCTGAATTATCTGATTTCATCCTCACCACATCTCTATGAAATATGTATTTGTATCATTCTCATTTACGAATGAGAAAATTAGCTGTGAGGTTAAGTGACAAGTTCACACAGCTAAATAAGTGACAGAGCAGGGATTTGAACCCACGTATCTCGATCTGCTCAAAGAATCAAAGGAAAAACCCACATTTCCAGTCTCCCTGTTTTCCCTTTGCCATCAATTACTGGGGAGATGAATACAACAAGATTTAAATAGAAAAATAATGGTCACCTACCACTTAACTGGCAAAGTTCTACCTCCTCCTTCTCACTTTGTTTTCATAGGTGTTTCGAGTTACAGGTGTCCACCAGTGCTTTGCTGGATACAGGGCCTGACCCTGGGTCTAGCAGAGCCACCCATGGTGGGGCAAGCGATGCTGACTGATCTCCTGCATTAGTGGCTCTGCCTTTGGGAAGGAAATTGATTTTCTGTATTTTGGAGTATCATCTCATCTTAGCTTTTGGTTGAGGTCAAATGTGGTACCCATTTGACCTGATACAGCTTTGGCCTGACAAGGGAAGAATTTAATAGCCTACAAGGTCTTTGCACCGCAATGATCTACAAACCAGGGAAGCACTTCCACACATAAGACCCTTCACCAAGAGCACACTGGGACCTCCTGACAATTCGCTACTAGGAAACCAAGACACCTGGACATACTCCATCCCAACAACACACAAATCCGGCTAGCTACAATAAAATTATAATCCTCAAAAATTTCACCAAGAATTGTTTAAGCTTTTTCTCCCCATCTATTGAAAAATCCTAATACATACTCATGTCAATCATACACTGGATTAACTCAGCTCTACAGTTGACCTGATGTCGACCACCCTCATCCTAGGCATGCCTACAGGACCACCACCAACGGCCTTGTAACCAGCAAGACGTGGCTGCGGTAACATATTCTAGCCAAAACCTCAGCATATTAGTGGTCTTACTGTGGAGTAATATAAGGTTTCTCTCTCGCTTTTAGAAATCCTAAAAATGCCTTTTAGTTCCCCAATATTACCTATTAGACACGAATATCTGTTCTATCAAAAACTGAGGATCATGAGTGTATAAATAAAGGTTTACTAAAAACAACATGTTAGTAACAACCTCTGGTTACTCACAGGGAATTTTTATGTCTGTAAGTTGAGAGAAAGTAAAACTTTTAAATACTACAGAACCAATTATTACTTTTAAAAAACTCTGATAAAAATGACCATGACGTGGCTAGCTACTTCAGAAGTTATTTGTGTCAGTGCTACATTGAGAATTTTTCCTCTTGTTATCCATTAGATAGCCTGGAAGAGAAAATTCCAGAATAATGAAGAAGCACAGGCTTTGAGTGCAAACTTGAGGAATAAGAATTTTCTGGCTTCCTAAAGCAGATGGATTAGTTCTGGTATCGGCATGCTCTTCTTACTCTGCCGGGGTTATTAATTCTGAGGGGGTCACTATAATGGTTCTTCTAATAAACTGATTTTTGGAACATAAATTCTAAAATCGGTTCTTTTTCATTTATACACGCACACAGGACACACAGACATACACAAAATGCATACACACACATTTTTAATAAATATGTGGTCAGCTCAAGGATCATCTCTGAGCACATGGCATGAGATCAGGGACAGAGGCTTTGTTCAATAATGATCGTAACAGTTACCACTGTTGAGTATTTACTACATGCTAGATATTGGACATTCTCTCACTAATTCTCAAAACACTCCCAAGAGGTATCACTATTTCTAGCACCCAGACTTAGGCCCGGCACACAGATGGCACTTAATAAATATTTGTTGGTTGAATGAATGATTGTTACCATGAGGAGAACACAGTTGACATGAGATAAATATTGCCCGAAGTCATATAGTTAAGGAGAGGCAGAGCCAAATCGCCACTCCAGGATATGGACGGTTCTATGCGCACACCTTGCATATAGATGTGAGATAATATGTTCTACGCAGGAAGCATAACTAATGAGTTACCTAGGGAAGATTAGAAATAGGTGCACATACGAACAGAGATTATGATAACAGATCAGTATTTACATCAAGGTGTGATGCTTTCTGTTTCTCCCGGGGCCCAACTTCTACAATAAATGTGTTCACAGTGTGGTAAATTCAGCAGGAGCTTTCACTCAGAACAGAGACCAGAAGGCGCCCTAAATCCTGCCGTGACCCGTCCCCCTGCCAGCTCCGATGGGGGAGTTGTAGGAGGTGCGAGAGTGTAACGGGAAGAACTGGACTTTCGTGCAGAGCACTGACCGGTGCACCTGCTGATGTCATAAGCGTGTTCTTACCAGTGTTCTAATCGCAGCTGACATGGTGGCCACAGCACCACCGCTGGGACACATTAGACACAAGGCAGACACACGCTTCGGTTTGTAGGTGAGGGTGGGACACCTCTCACTGAAGTGGCTCCTCCTCTATTAGGGGAGGAAAGCAGGATGGGAAAAATCGGGTCTGGCAGCCCACACCGTGAGCTGGGATTCGGAAGAAAGAGTAGTGTGACAAAAAATTCTATCACTACCAGTCCTTTCCATTTGCTGCCAGCTTTACTGTCCAAATATTCACCCAAAATATGTCGAAAATATTAAAAGAAATTATACAACAAAACATCCTCTGAACTAATTCAATTTTGGTATTTAGTTTGAAAATCTATTGGATGATATCAGAGGAAACCCACTAAATGAAGCCAGCCAGGCTGGCATTTTTCTTCCTAAGAGTATGGCAATATTTAATATTGTCTCTCTCAGTGAGGGGTTGATTAAAACTAGAACATGAAACAATTTGCAACATCATACCATATTTAAGATAAGGTGGCTTAGACAGGCAAAGTGAAAAAACATATAGGGCCAATCAGTACTTTCTATTCTACGACCTAACAGATTTCCTTCAAAAACTCTGGAAGAGGAGCATTGACTTCTACAGATGGAAAATGTGTGATGTTCATTTTAAAATTACTAGTGGAGCCTGCTATTGACCATCTAATTATGCTGAGTTCCATTTATAAACATAGCTAACCACTAACTTTATGGAGACTTTTTGTGCTGCCTTAATAGAATATTGATCGGGAGCATAGTTTGAGTGTGCTGCCACTGAATTGTGCAATGGCAAACAAAAGGCAAGGTCACAGCCATGGTCATGCTGGGGCTGCGGTCCATTTTTTATTATAATCTTTTTGTTTCTTCCTCTAATGCTCAGGCCCATATGGTTTCTTTGGAAAGAAGAGATTGCTTAAGAATATAACCTGTTTTTACAATTAATTTCCCTGCAATGATCAAGTATTGTGTTACTTAACCAAGGAGAACCAACAGGCCACTTCTCTAGAAAGGAAAGTGTCTAATACGTTTCAGTTTAACAAAGATCTAAAACATTGCAACTACTTAAATGGCACCCTGAAGGGCTGGCTATCTGGAATCTGTATCCTATATCCTCAGTTCCCTGATGACACCGTCTTTGCAAAAATATTTCGTGATGTTCAAGTCTGGACTTGTTCCTATCAAACAGCTTCATTTTCTCACTGTACCTTGTAGCTGAGTTATTGCTGTTGTCGTAGTTCCATCAGGTCAGGTTAGAAAACTGCCGATAGTTCCTACTAAATGGGCCCGAAAATCTGAGCAGATAGTTGTGGGTACCCAAAGACACGCAAAGGATGTGGAGACTTAAAAAGCAGTGTAAAAATGGACTGCACGTTGGATCCTAACCATGATTCCTGTGTGGGAATATAGAAATGGTACACATTTCCAAGGCAGAAAACAGCCACTAGGGTGCCACCTCATGCCAGGCTGAGGCATCGGCCTGCCTCCATTCACTCCGACTCTCCATTGACAAGCAGCTCGGGAATCCTGGAGCCACCCAGCAGCCCAGCTCTGTGGCAGAGCCAGGACAATTCAGCTGCTGGATTTTAATAGATTCTGCAGCAGTGCGACAGGAACCAAAAATCAGTCTGGGTGACTGAGAGCGGTTTTCACACCCAAAGACTCTAAGGCTGGCCACAGTGTCCTGAGAACCCTGGCTTTTCAAAATTCCAGGGCCATGAAGTCATCCCCAGCCACGAAGTTTACTTAACCCTTGCAGCCGGCTGGACTGTGCAAACCGCTGCCTGGAAAACTGGAACCCGCCAGGCCAGAGTCACAATGGCCTGTGTGTGTTTGCGGTTTTCCTCTTTCCCAGTGAAGTATTTAGGGTTTCAGAGTCACTCCACCAACTTCAAGTAAAATAGTCAGCACTTTAGAAGGAAATGGGCAGAAGTAGTGGATTTTTCGGCAGGATTTTCTGGGTTCCTACCAGGAAGCATATTTGACGGCCTCAAAGCACACACTGGGAGGCAAACACTGGTGCAAAATAAACAAGGGTGGGCGCTGACCCGGAGAGCCATCTAAGAGCATCATTTAGCAGCTCGTAGAGTGGGCTCTCTGTGGCAACTTCGTGGGAAAGAGGCCCATCTGAAAATGCTGCTAGAAGGCTTTGTTTGAAAATGCAGCATCACGAAAGAGCCATTTCAACAGATGGTTCCTGTCTCTTTCCTCCCAGTATTCTGTCTGCTAAAACGACGTCAGTGACTCCGAACCACATTGTTAGTACTGGTATACCCCCTCCCCCAAACTCCGCAGCAGAGAAGACTTCTCTCTTTCTCTCTCTGGCACAGCATCTAGTGGTCTGAATAGTGGTCCCCTCTCTGTGGGAAGAAAGTGATGCATAACTAGAACAACTTTCAGATGGCCCTATCACATGGGGAAAGAGGTGGGGGAGCGAACACATTTACTTTTAAGCTACAGTACTTTCTTTGCTGCTATCAGAAACAGGACTCTCCTTTCTTGCCTTTCATGAACTCCAGATAATGCAAAATAAATACATAAATAAAAGGCAGGAGGCAAGGGAGAGAAGGGAATTAGTGGGGGACTCCGACAGCTCCACACATCTAACCAGTACAACCACCTTGTTGCCCGACTCTCACCTCTGACTGCGGGAGGCTAAGCCAGCAGCTTTCTCTTGAGTTTCTCTGCCATTGCCACCCTGTAGTAACACAATTATAAACAACAAACTTTGCACATAGCTATTTCAGTGAGTCCTCATGAGGAAATACTGAAATAGCACCTCCCTCTTCTATTAAACTTAAAAGGAGGAAAACTAAAAACAGAAACTAACTGGAAACCTGCCTGGGGAAAGTAAGTATTTACATTAGCAAATTTAAAAATTGAATGCTCAAGAGCCAGGAAAAGGGACAATTTGCAAGCTAAGTCCGCTGTTAGTGTGAAGTTTCCAGACCATACATATGGTTTGGGGGACTGGACAGAGCTGGGATAGGCAAGAGGGGGTTGAGGAAAAAAATAGGCAACATGAAGTTCGAAGATGCTGAGGCCACTGAAAACACCGAGATAAAAGACAAAACTACAGAAAGAGTGAAAAGATCACTGGTTGGGGGAGTGGGAGATATTTAGATGGGGTGCAGGTGATTTTTAGGGAAGTGAAACTATTTTGTATGATACTGTAATAATGCATTCATATCATTATGTATTTGCCAAAACACACGGCAAATGTACAACCCAAGGAGTGAACCCTAATGTAAACTATGGACTTTAGTTAATATAACGTGTCAATATCAGCTCACCAATTGTAACACATGCAAACAAAACACTAACAAAAGATGTTAATAACAGGAGAAACTATTTAGTAGGCATATTGAAATTCTGTACTTTCTGTTAACCAAAAACCATAAAACCAATTGTATTCATATCTTAAAAATCATCCTGGAAAACAAATCCAGGGAAAGATTTTTAATTAAGTGTCTTACTTGTTTTCCTTTATCTGAAAACAGTTTTAACCCTTTTAAATGCACATATTAGTAATCTGAAAGCTTATCAACACTAACAATAAATGATTACTTAATGAAAGCCCAGAATCTTTGGATTTTGTTTAGTTTTAGAATGCAGGTACAGGAGAGGTCATGACAAAAATGTCTGCAGTCAGTTAGCGAGTAGAGCAAAGTGAAAAGAGCAAGTTTCTTAACTTCTAAGAGCATCACGCTGTCCTTCATCTGTAAAAAGGGATGATAACAGCAACCTTGGGAGGACCAAATGAGACAATGTTCACAAAGTGCCTAGCACAATTCCTGGTACATGGTGCGTGCTTGACAAATGCTAGCTACACTAATTTTACGTATTAGTGTTGTATCATGCTCTTAACAGCGCTAGCATCATGCATTTAATCAACTTATGTGCCTGTTAGCTTATTTCTATTTCAAGGTTGCAGAAAGCACCCAGTCCCACTCATCTGTAAAATCTGTCTGCTGCACCTCTAAACCAGACGCTTAGCTCTTCCAGCCTGGGCAAGGGGTCAGCCCTGTAAGGAATGGTTAAGGATTTTGACTCCTTCCTGTGGCTTGAGTATTAAATCTTTCAGAAGGGTGTGTGGGTGAGGAAAACTGAGCTGGGGAATCCTTACCTGAGCCACCAGGCCACCTAGAGACATACACGCTGACAAACCTGGATTAAAGATCTGCAAGAGGGAGGGGGGCTCTGGATGGCAGTTTGGCCTAAAGCCACGGTTTAGCTGACACGGCCCAGTCCCACTCTTGCCAAACAGTTTCGGTCAGCACGAGGCCATGTGTGAGTGAGTCCTAGAGCGATTACGCAGCAGTGTGCAGAACTGAAAAGCACTGAAGAGCCGAAGGACGCTCATGATGCCAGGCATCTGCAACACAACCCCTGAAACAGGGACAGGAAACAAAACCAGGTCCCTCTGCAAATTCAATCTGTGGTCCAGCCAGACCCTCTGGCAGTCTTGAAGGCAGGTTTAGAATTCACTTGGCAACCAGGCCGTCAAAGACTGCATGGAGGTCTAATCAAGCTTGGAACCGAACATTCCTGGGATAAAGACCTTAAAGAGATGTAGGGAAAGGAGAAGAAGGACGGGATTCGGGGGGGTGGGGGGGGTTCTGAGCAGCGTGGGCCTTCTCATGCAAGCCGCAGGCCTCAGACACTAACGGTGATGAAGACAAAATGGAAGCATTACAGCAGCCGGGGCTGATTAAAAAGGTCTAGGGCTCCAATCTTAAGAGTTCAAAGGATTTTCACTATTTTAGGCTATGTCTGGATCGTAGTAAAGGCTCAGTGGATGTGTTTCCCTGTAATGCCACTATGACAGTTAGCCTCTGATGTATCAGTCTACATCAGTTATTATTAACATAACAAGGCAGACATGAGCTAGCAGTTTTTAAGAGTTCTGAGAAGTTTTATATGAATATACGTGTATGTATGCACGTATGTATATACATACACCCACAAATGCATCATTATTTGTCTATGGCAAATAACTGGCTAATCAGCTATGCTAGGGCAGCCCACAGCCTCTGGACCAACAAGGCAACCTGATCTCTACTTCACCGGCTACTACTTGAAGCCTCCTTCATAGTACGACAGCGAGTCTCCCTTCCACCTCACACGTGCTGCTCCTAATGCCTTATTCCTTAGGTTTCCAACCCCCGCACAAACGCAGCAGGACACCTCGGCATCAGCCAAGGGCTCCTGACTCCCAGAATTCACACACCTGTAGTTACCTTCCTGCTACTTTCCCCGTCCGGCCTCATACTGTGGATTTCAATAGGCCAGTCCGATAGCATGGATTCTAGCATTACACAGACAGCTTAACCGTTCACCTTATATGTTTGACTTTGAGTAAATGACGTCAACAGCCCTGCAATTTAACTCATTTGTAAAAATGAGAGTAATTTCTTATCTGACAAGTTTGCTGCAAGAATTAACTTTTGTTACCTACATGAAAACTTAACGCAGTACCTGGCGGACAGTGCACGCTCAACAGACATCCCCTACCTACCCCTCAACCCCCAGATTCCCTGGCTCCACCTCATATCCAATTCTGTATTCTTAAGAGTCTTCCAGCCTTAAAAAAAAATAAGAATAGACAGAATCTAAACTGTAAGATCAGGATGGTTTGGCTTCTTGACCTGGCATCTTGTCATGAGATTTACTGGTTTGCTCAGTCAATCTTATTAGACAGTAATGCAGGGAACTGGGGGTGGGGAGGGCAGTGAACTTGAAAAGAAAAGATTACTTTTTATTCCACCTCATTCCACAAATGATTTGTTCCAGTGTGAAATCAATTTTGACAATGTATATTTTACCTACAAGTGATAGTTTGAAGTAGAAGGGGGATAAAAATTTTTAATACATGTTATTTATTTTTTTCTTCTTGTTATTGGGACCTCAGACATCATAGTCAGTGTAGGTATACTTTTAAATAAAAACAAAAATATGTTTTGAAAGGAGGACAACTGTGTGTGTATGTATCTGTGTGTGTGTGTGTGTGTGTGTGAGAGAGAGAGAGAGAGAGAGGCAGAGAATACCCTATACCTTCTCCTTGGACTGTCAGGATTATGTTACAGCAAAAATACAATCACTGACCCTTTGATCAATGGACTAGGGTGGTGACAGGTACTCTTAACTCACTGTTCTTGGTGATTATTGACAAGCCGGTAATGATCATGCTGTACTGTGCCATGCACACTGAGGGCATTAGCATTCCTTAAAGGTCAAAACCCAGTTTTTTAAAATGCAGAATTTCTTAGAAATCAGAAAAGCCCCAGAAATTTTAAAAACCAGGTTCACACTATAAACTAGGGAATATGTGAGACACTCAGGATTTCAGTTCTTTCCATATGTCTCACATTAAAATGACATCAAATTTTCCTGATTTAAATTCCTGGCTGTTAAATAAACTGCGTGGCAAAACTCTTCCAGTGGGTGAATGAAAAGGCGATTCTGAAAGCTATTTATGTCTCCAGAAGGCCTAGGCAGAAAGTAAGCACAAACCAAATCAAAGCAAAATTATACTTACTCTGTGACACTCTTACTAGCTCAGTCACACTAAAAACACCTGATGTGACAAAACTGTCCTGGAAGCCCAAATGTCCTGAGGAAACAAAAACAGAAAAAGCAAAGTGTCATAAATAGAAGATACTTGGCAACAGAATTCTAAACATGAGTTTCATTGTGATTCAAAAATATGATATCTCATTTCACATTCCGCTCCAGTTTGCGTTTCTGTGAGAGGGTACAGTCATTTAGGTATGTAGACGTGTTTTTGGTTTGAATCTGGAGGTTATGGAAAGCTGCGACACAACAACTGGGTGATTTTTGAAATGGTTAAAAAAAAAAATTCAACAGGAAATCTGAAACAAAAGATGATTTAAAATAAATGGTTACCTTGGCTGACCTCTGAGACCTTAGCAACTGGGACGAAAACAGCCTACCTAGGAATCAGCCGGGAGAACTAAACTCCATAACAGTTTTTCAACGTGACTTTCTAAAGAAATATCTGGTGGGGATTAGCTATCCATTCATTCAAATCAAACGAGATTTAAAGATATTCCCTTCATTTCTAGAGGCACCACAGGGTAAATCTTTAAAAAGCCAGACTAGAAGAAGCAAGCTCCTTGAAACCCCTTGAAACATAAAAATAAATTCTTTAAGTACACCTAAAATTTAAATTTGTTTGAAGAGCGAGAGGTTTTTGTGGGTAGGTTGATTCTTTTCTTTTATTAAGAAAAAGATAAATTAATGGTACAAAAATGACTTAACTTAGCCTTTGGATTTTGTATCAGCTTCATTTTTGCTGGATATAATTAATTTCCTTTAGATATGTGTATTGCATATATTATGAACAGCTTATTCAGTTTATAGTATGTTTAGGAACACAGGAAAATGAAACTTGTAAATAGCAAGGAATATATAATTGATATGCCATCTCCTTCTCTGCCTCTAAAGTTTTCCCCATTCTGTGAGCTTCACATAGGTAGAAATTCCTTGAGAGATCCGTCTATATGCTTAATGTAATTACCCGCTTTAAAATTAGGGCCAAAGAAGTTGATGGCTGAAGGTAATTTTTAAAAAATAACTGTTCTTTGAAAGAAGGAAAACAGCTTTAAAAAGGCAACATCAGATAAAAGACCAATCTGAATATAAATCAAAAAATTCATAAGTAGAATGTATTTTATTGATAAAAGCTATATTTTGCCCATTACAAAGGGGAAGCAAATTTACCTAAGGTACATTTTATGCATCAAAAAAGTGTTAAATGTCATGCACATAAACACATGTAAAAAAATCACCATGTTTTGGATTATAAATAAACCTACAAATTATTCTTTTTCTTTTGGTTACATTTGACTTCTGCATAAGAAATATTTTTTATTGAGATTTAAAAGAACACTTTCAGTTTTTTAAATCCACAATACACAATCTATGATATTTTAGATTAATAGCTCTAATTTTCAGAATATTTGATACTCATAATTTGCTTTGTAAAGTAAAACAGCACTATCTGTGGTGATGGATGTTAACCAGATTTATTGTGAGGGTCATTTTGCAATGTATCTATATGGTGAATCATGTTGTAGTACACCTGAAATGAATATAATGTTATATGTCATTTGTATCTTGATTTTTAAAAAAATGTATATACCCCACCATTTAAAAAATGGCAACGTTTCATTAGAAGGATTGCTTAAGAAATCTCACCTCCCAAGTAACCCGCACTTAATAACCCAGGTATTCAGTTGGCTGTTACTGGGGAAGTGCCCGAGCCCAAGGTATTGTCTCTTGGATTAAGGGAACCGAGAAGTAAAAATAAATAAATAAATAAAAGTTCTCTAACGTGGTCTTGGCAAAACAGACTATGACACCTCTTTCTATTGTGACAATATTTACATCACATTTATCTCACAGACCATAACAAAGGAAATCCAGCCACAATGTACATTAAGTTTGACTTAAAACACATGTAACAATGGCAAGGAAATTCATAGCTGAATAGGAAAATCTAGGTTGATCTCCAGCTTTTGCTCATCTCTGTCTGCATCATCTGCCTGCGGGCTGATACTTGTTTCAGTTCCAACATTTGAAATTCCTTATTTCAAGGACAAATTTGAATTTAAGATGAATTTCTGTACAGACAGAAGGTGAACACACATACTTTAATCCTGTACCAAAAAGAAATAAGCAAGCAGTAGAAATTGAAAACTGAGTTTAGTTTGACACAAGGAATTGGAAGGGGATAACCCTACGTTCATCCATTCAAACTCTGCCTGTCCTCTTCAATGTTGGCGTTTTCCATGGTGCTCCTCTCTCTCTCTCTACACACACACACACACACACACACACACACACACACACGTATGCATGCATATGTTTCCTAAGTTATCTTCTCTATTCCCATGATATCAGCTGCCTGGCTTGACTGTGCTATTTGTGAAAGCTGGAATGATGCTTGTTTCATTCTCCACTGTATTTAATGCCTGGGACAAAGCAGTTAGTAAGTAAGTAAGTGTCGGAGAGTGGAAGAACAACTCTATAAGCCAATGACACTCAATTTTTATCTTTTGCCCCAGTGTCTCTCCTGGGTTCCTAACCCATGAATCAAAATATCCATTGCATATTTCTATCCAGATAGTCCATGGGTATCCTCAGACTGAACATGTCCAAAGCCAAGCTCATTTTCTTCTGTCCCCAAACCTGTTTTTAACTCTTTTGGCTTTCCTACATCAATAAACCATCCAGTGTTCATCTGGTTTTCTATGTTTTGGTGCCATGCTTGACTCGGGCTGCTTGCAAACACCAAGATCCATCTAATTCTCACCGATTCCATTTCTCACTGCTTCTCGACCCTATGCAAACCTCCATCTCCCTGCTACGGCTGTGGCCCCAGCTTTCTCCAGTTCTCACCAGCCTTCTAACTACGTTCTTCATCATCAGTCTTGGCTACTCTTCTGGTCCATTCTTCACTCTGCAGCCACAGCTTACTAACAGGCAAATCTGATGATTTATTCATTTATTCAACAAATATTTGTTGAGCCCCTATAGTGGGCCAGGGGTTGACCTAAGGGTTTGAGATACAGTCCTACCTTCAGGAGATTCACAGTCTATGATTAAAGAGAGCTAAAAATATAAAAGAAATAAATTATTTAAAAAATTATGAATAGCATCAGGGTGTCCAACCTGCAGCCCCTGGGCTGCATGCAGTCCAGGAGGACTGTGAATGAGGCCCAACACAAAATCATAAATTTACTTAAAACATTATGAGGTTATTTTTATGATTACACATCACAATGTATTTAATGTATGGCCCAAGACAACTCTTCTTCTTCTAATGTGGTGCAGAGACACCAAAAGGTTGGACACCCCTGGATGATGTGAAAGAATCAAACAGGAAACGTTTCAGAAAGGGTGGTTAGGGAAGATCTCTCTTAAGAGCTGACATCTGAAAGATACTAAGGAGACAGCCAGGAAAGGAGGGGGAAGAGCCTTTCCGGCAGAGGGATTAGCATGTACAAAGGCCCCGAGGGAGGAAAGAACAATGTGCTGGAGAATATAAGATAAATCCTAAGTGTGCAGAGATTGCTACCGTGAGAAAACTTGCAAGGGCCCCACAGAGTGTTCAGGGCGCAGTATATACTCCTTCCCATGGCGTAGCACCTCTACCCGGCCTCTGCTTTTCTTGCCAGGCTCATTTTTTATCTTTTGTCTCTTATTTCCAGCCCTCCTCTGTGCCTAAGTGAACACATGTTCCTCATGGCCCTGGTCCACCCCCTGCCTCACACTGATCCTTCCTCCTGGACTTCCTGTCCTTCGGACCCCTTGCTTGGTCACCTCCTACTTGTCTGTAGGACTCAGCTTGTTGTCATCTCCGTCAAAAAGCCTTCCCTTGTCACCCCACCACTGGAGAAGACTCCTTTTCTCTTTTCTGAATATTGACCTGCTATACTATTTATGGTTCTAATCTAGGGCTTAACACACACACACACACACACACACACACACACACACACACACACATACACACACACACACAAAATTGTAATTTTGTCTTTTTCTCATATTAGACCGTAAGCCCTTTGAGAAAGAGAATCTTCTGTGCCTCCAGCCCTCCAGGTCTACCTAACGCAGCGCCTGGTATACAGTGCGCACTCCAGGGATGCCACTGAATAAACACAGCTCAAACTGGGCTCAAGTATGTGTATTTTTCTTTTTATAAAAATGTAGGCAGAACTCTTTGCTTTCTGTCTCTTTCTCTCTCTCATCACTAGCAATACAGTCTGAACTAAAACCGAGCCAATGTGCATCTGAAAACTATTAAAACGAACCATCCAAAGAATCCCTCTAAACTAAACAGAACAGGGACAGAACAGACAACCCATTTAGATGAAGCTTCCGAATAAGAAGGTGCCATCAGCTTCTCTGATAAGAAATGTCTGGGGGCTGTCCTATTATTGTGATTACAGTTCAAAGTTTGGGAAACACAGGAAAAACAGAGTTGAAGGGAAGCATTATTGAATAAACATAGGAGGCAAAAAAAAAAATTTTAGTCTGAAGCTTAAACTAGGATCCTGTATGATCTTGAGAAAGTCGCTACCAAAATAATTTGATCCTCCTTTCCCTCCTAGCAACCTGCCTTCAAAGGTTTATTTTAGTATAATGTGTGCAATTTAAAAAGCAAAATATATGTGAATGTACAATAATCAGAAAGATAAAACTAGAAGGCAGAATTATTTCACAAACCCTGATGTAATCATCTCTTCACTGCATTATGAGATTATCAGATGGCCTTGATGACTTTATCTTCCTAATGTGTCCCCACGGAAAGGTCTGTGTAAACATGCCATGCAACTTTAAATGGCTCCAAAACTGGTTTTGTTCCTTCACCAATTATTTAGAAACCCACTGATGAACTCTAGGGGAAGAGAGCAATGAAAAATGAAACCTAAGAAATAATGGAAAAAATGACACAGCTAATGTAATTACTAAGCGAACCTGAGTAGATTAATATTTTGTTCTCACTAACACAAACCAAATCGTAAAAATTACTTTCAGGGAAATAACACTAATCTGGGTGTTCCACTTTTAGGCAAGATGAGAGAAAAATGGAAAAGAATATAAAAAACTAAATGTAAGTAATTCTGAATTCTGTTGTTAGCATTAAAAGCCCTTCAGTTGGACAGCTGATGAAACATTCCCAAAGGACCCCAAGATTTACGTTTTGAATAGAGTCTCTCCAAAATGAGTGCAAAACACATACTTTTGTTAAGTATGTCTCACATGAAAAGCCAGAGTGCGTAATGATCTGACTCTCTCTCCAATTCTGTGCTACTGTTCAGGAGCAATTGCAGAGGAGATTGGAGTAAGGAGCAGATCCTTTTTCATTTTATATAAAATGGCTAAAAAAGTTCATTCACTGAAGTCTTGTTCAGTGAACTCCCAATTAGAGCAGAGATTTCAGTACCTTGGAGTCAGTCATACTCACAGTGGGGAGAGATTAGGCTTTGCAGGAGAGGCAGAAATATAAAAAACTAAATTCTTTTCTGGGTGGTTAGGAAAAGCAGCTCTCTTTACTTTGATGATATCAGCAGTTATGGAAAATGCCATTATACAGGAACCAAATTTTACCCTGTGAAGGAACTGAACATCTACCTTCTAACGGGCAGGAAAGGAAAGAGAGTCAATCTGCAGAGAGGCAGGTAACCTTGCAGAATTGTTCAGAGGTCAGGGGAAGAAGCAGCTGGGAACAAACCATCCAGAGGGAGGCTTAGCCTTTAAAGAAAGTTTGCATGTCCATGAAGCAGAATGAATGTATCTGAGGAGGAAAGTTTACACACAAGATAGTGTTTTTGTTTGTCCTGTTGGGACAGTGACAGATAGACTCTCAGCTCTAAATGGTCAAGTCTTATCTGGCCAACGGATACAGGCCAATTACAACACACAGGTCATTCCAGCGAAAAGAAGGCATCTCCATTCTGTTATCGCTTAGTAAGTAAGACTCCATCGCTGATCAAGACAGGCTGATCACTGGGCTTTTCCTGCTTGTGCAGCTGGGCTCCTTGAAGGGAAAAGAGCTCCCTCGTTCTTGCACTACTTAGTGTGCACGAATATTTGGGACTGCTGTGATGTGCAGGCCTGTCACAGCGACGAACGGAATCCCGATGACACCGCTCTCGCAGAACTGACACCGCGGTCCCTCTAAAGACCGGTTGGCCTCTCCCACACTGCTCCTCCTCGGAACTTCGTGTCTCCTCTGTAAACTCCCCACTGGCTTATAAGCCACCTGGGGAAAGGGGATGCCGCTCCTTCATGGGCCCCCAGGACCCCAGTCAGCGGATTTCAGGTGGGCTCCATCAACACCACTAAGTTGAGCAGAACCTTCGCTCTACTCGTCTTATGGCGTTGCCTCTTTCTATTGATCTGACAGGTGTTTGTTTACCTGTCTTACCCCCGCACTCCTGCAACAAACTGGGCAAGGGCAGGGTTGTGTCTTGTCATCTTCCACTGCCCACAGGGCCCAGCACAAACCCTTGTGCTAGCTATGTAACAAATACTCAGGGACCCAGAGGAGTGACTTGAGACACCCCCTTATTTGGCAGCCCTCTAAAGCACAACATAAATTACTATTAGTTTGTATCGAGTTATGTTATATCTGTACTTTTAATTTGGAATATCTTAGAAAACAGGATTTTGGGGAGGTGGGGTAGGGATATAGTCCTGTTGATTCATTAAACCCAAATTCTAAAATTTTGGTCTGATTTTTTATTACATACTAACTATTTAAATTATTCTGCCATTCATTGATGACATCTCAGATATTATTTAAGAATAATTCTTTATTTAAAACAAATGTTAAATATTCAGACATCCACTAAGAAAGAATGTAGTAGCAATAAAATACATATACATTCTATTTGTGTGATTCATCTTTATGATGGTGGAGTAAATTTCACTTGGTCGTCTTTATCATAAACATTAAAAGGTTGGCATACGGTGTTGGACTGACAATAAGATAAAATATTTCTATGTCTAGAAAGTTGTGTCTGAGAATATGTAAAACAAAGAAATGATAATTGCCAACTAGTACTATGGATGAGGCATTTTGAGATTTTCAGGTGAAAAGGATTGCTACAAATGCTTTTGTAACATGGTTATGATTGTCATTCCGTTTATCGTAACACATCAAGGAATTGCCACTAGTGTGGAAATACTGCAGCCTTAGCTGAAAAGCAGGATGCATCAAAGAGAGGCTTTAGACGTCTGTGTCGTGAGATTTACGTACTGCCGAGTTCCCTCCTTTGTTGCTCCGAATTCTCCTGCCCTGCTCAGCTACAGGTATTCAATACAGGTACTTAATTCGTGTTTTTTTGTTTTTTTTGTTCTGCACTATCCATAAAGAGGAAGTCAATATTGGGTTTACAGCTTTCATTCAACAAATATTTATTTAATGCTTATTACCTAGCAAGTGTAGTCCTAGGCCCAACAGATACAACTAGAAATAGCTGAATTTCTTTGCTCTCTGGGGCTTATGTTCCCATCTAAAGAAAATGTTTATGCCAAGATTTACAGTAATATATTTATCTAAGATTGGGTCTTTTTATAAGACCTTTCTAGGAAAACACGAACAACCAGCAAAGATTATCGAAATGTCTTCCCATGCCGAGACTGCTGGGTGCCCAGACATATCCATGACTGACAGCTACAGACCACGCTTCCCAGCCTCCTTTACGGTGAGGGACGGCCACGCCTGGAAAGTGAATGGAAGTGATACAGTCGACTTCTACCCCACACGCCTGAAAAGGAACTCCTGTCCCACAGACACGCTCCCTTCCTCTTTTTATGAGCTAGAATAGTTTCGGCCAGGCGGACAAAGACGGTATCCACGCAGGGCAGTAAGACAGAGGGAAACCGAGACTCTGAATGACAGTGTGGAGAAGAACCACCTCGTCAGCTCAGCCCGATCATTTGGAAGAGTTACTAAAAAGAAGAGTAGATTTCAGTGCACGTTAACCACCCTGCTTTTTCAGTCTCTCGGTTACAGCAGCCTAGCACTTACCCCAACCAACAGAAGTGCCAGCCTTTCCCTTTAGGATGCAAAGTGTCACCAATTAGCAGCCCACAGGCCAGTTCCAGTCTGCAGACTAGAATTTTGCTTGGCTAGCTAGCACAGTGGTAATTTTTTTTTTTTTTGCATACAAAAGTTTTAAACTGGGCATGAGCTTACAAATATATCACACTCCACATTTTATCTCATTTATTTAAATGACATACAAGGACCCTGTAGGGACATAAGTCTGTGATACCTGTTGGGTAGCTTCTCTGTACTTTAATACACTGGCATAGTAGGTGGAAAATGGATGGATGGTGGGTGTTTTTCATCTGATAAAGGAACCATAAGTGTTTCATGATTTTCTTGAGAATTAAGGTTAGATTCTTGAGTTTGGTATTTAAAGCCCTTCAAAATCTGGCTTCTGTTACACCTCCTCAATGTTATCTTCTAACAGAACCCAAATACTCGCTCTGTGTGCTACAGCCAGGATGTCCCACCCGCTATTCTCCAAATACTGGTATGTTAATCCTGCGTATCAGGGTTCACATCAGCGCTTCCCTGCGGTGCCCCACTAAAAACATGTAGATGAAAACAAAGATAGGAATATACACAAAGGAAAGGTTTCTACAGTAAAATGAGTTTGGAAAACACTCTCACACCTGCCCTTGGAGAATGACAAGAAAGGTTTACGTGGTAAAGCCTCCGAGAGTTCCTGCAGTAAATACTTTCTTCACATTATTTAACTCACTATTTCCCAAAACATTTACAAGGATATCATTGGTTTTTGGCAAATGTTGCTCTGTAGGTACGCTGCTCTTCTCCTTGTCCTATTTTATACCTTCGGTTTGTGTACCAAAGTGCTGAGGGGAAGTAGCGTGTTAACTTTTTGGCCAGGGACACCCTGCACCTTGCAATCACTTCAACATATCGACATTAGAAAAATGGATCAAGCTGGTAACAGGTATTGTAAAGTTAGGCTACCTATTTAAAAGATTTATCCGTGGAGCTTCTCTTAGTAGTATTAATTTTCATCAAAAGTATAGCTTTCGTTTATCCAGTATTTACCATGTGTTTGTTACTCTGCTAAGCACCTTAGAGACATAAGCTTTAATTCCTCGTGCAATTTTCTGTAGTTGGCAATATTCTAATCTTACCGAAAAGAAGGCTTAAGCTCAAAGAGGTTGAATGATTTGCCTGTGGCCACACAGCCAGTGAATTAGGATTAGAACTAAACAGGTTCATTTAGTTCTTTTATATAATAAATTTTATTGCACTTTAACCCACCATATATCATACCAGAGACTTGATTATCCCGTGTAACCAAAGGCCTTACCACCTCTTCCCCAATTCCTGCAGTTAATGAGGAAAGAGTCGTACTTTATTCAATGAAATTTGACTGTTCAACGGTTCCATTGAAGTTGGGTTTATGAGTTAGAGTTACAAGTAATTAGGCAATTAATTACAGGACTATGTCTAATCGATATCAAAACGTCTAAATAAAAAGTGAAAAAAGAATTTTATTCATTTGCATATTTAGAAATATTGGGCGCATGACATCATGGAATGAACTGGAAATGAAGAGATCTTAAAGATCATCTAGAAAGGGAATGATCATCCCTGTGTCATAATGAAGAATTTTAGACTAATAAAATTAAAAGGTTTGAATTTAAAAAATTCCTTTCATATGTTTGCCTTCCTGTAATTTCTCATTTACCTCGGTTTTATCCTTTGGGACAGGCAAAATAAATCTAATCTCTTTTCCATTTTGCTACTCTTCAAATATTTGAAGACAGTTCCTCACTCCCTAATTTTTTTTCCTCCAGGATACATATTATTTCTTTCATTGTTTTGTCATGTCAACAAATTAATTTCCCCTAAAGATTTAGAATCATGCACTTGTTTGGCCTATAATAAGCAGAAAGAGGTATTTTGCAAGTACACCCAACTACAAATTAGTTCTGTACAAAAACAGAGAAACACTTGCTTTAGGAAAAATGTTTGAAGCACCATACAAAATATTTTTTAAATTAAAAAATTTGCTTCATGTTAGAAAAAGTAAATTCCACTGTAATTAGCATAAGGTCAGTACTTATAAATATTTTAAAATTATTTTGTCATTTTAATGCACCATAAATTGAAAAGTACTTTTTATTTAACCTGGTTTTGAACTAAAAAGAGTTTAAAAAACTGTATTGTTTTTATGTTCTGAATCAAAGGTTCCTCTGAACTTGGATAGTCATTCTTAATAATCTACAAGTAAATCAGATTATTTGTAATAACTTCAGTTTCTGCTTATGAACTCTTACAGATATTGGAGAAAAATAAGGAAATTTATTCTCAGAATACATCAGAACATGATTACCTTAAATGAAACAGACTTGAAACTGCATCCCCAGAGGGCAATCCTGGTTTATGGATGTAAAACAGCAGAAAACCTTAATGCCCACATCCTAGTCTTCCTTTTTGGGTTTAATGCATATGGCTGTGAGACCACCAACAGGGCACTCTGCTTGCTAAACCACCTGAGGACACGGGCAGTGACAAGGAAGGAAGATGACCAGGGGCCATGGCTAATTTTAAGATACTCAACACCGATTTTGATTCATGAAGGACGGAAAGAAAATCATTCATGAACTGAAGCAATATATTTTAAAAGGGTTCTTGCAATTACTTTTCCAAGACTGCAAAAAAAAAAAAAATTACATATAGGTAGATGTAGTTTTCCAAATGTATAATAAAATTAGTTAATGTTTAGAACCACAATATACAAAGAACTTCATGTTTTTAAGTCATTTGCTTTGTGCAAGTCCTGTTCACTTAACCAGCAATTAATTACTGATGCCATAATTCGCAGCATTTATTAAGTTATAGACTCCATATTATACTTGCACATTTCTGCCTATGCTACGGCATGCCACGAACCGTGTGGGCCACCATACTTTGAAGTTTGCTGGCTTAACACAAACACAAAGTATTTGAGAAGTACCAGAAAACTCTTTGTGAGGTATAACAGAAAGAATTAGACTGTTCAGGCCATGTCGTGTTAGCACAATGGAGGAACACTTTTAAGACTTTAAAGTCATGTAATACAATTCTAGGCTGGATTTTTCTTGTTAGAAAAAGTAGAATGGGAGTGATCGGAAGAGAAAAGGGCCAATATTTGACAACAGAAATCAGCATAACCTTTTAACTGCAGCAGCCATGGGTGACTGCCCTTTGACCCTGAAAGATTATGTGGGATTTCAGTGACAACAGCTGGAAGTGAGCATGTGTGAATGGAGAACACAGATCTGAGGCCTGCTACAAAGGACTGCGCAATCTCTGCCCAGATCAGAGTGCTGATTAGAAATTGTTTCCTGGTCCCGGCTTAATAGAGTGTGATAATGGAAGCTTTTTTAAAAATCTTCCAGCAAGAAATCATGGGTAGGTTTCTGCCAGTACCACTCTGCCCTTCAACTCCTCAGCTCTGCCCAACTTTCACACGATACAGGCCCATCTTTCTTAAGGATATGGTTAAAAAGAAAACTTTGTTTTTTTACGAGCTACTTATCATAAACAAAATTTCTTTTGAGTACTTGAGTCTCTCTCCTGAGCTTTGAAGTTGCGGCATTTCACATAGGGTGTCATTAGTTTTTGTTTAAGGATTGGTCACACACAGACACACCCGCGTGCACACAACTCGGATGAGAGTGTGATAGAAGTGGGACGTATATCTCTCTCATCTTTTTAATTCTACCATTTGGACAGTATGTAACACATGATGGGTCTTTGTGTATGCGTGACAAATGAACAAAGGAATAAAAGATTTCTTCTTACCCCCGAGTTCTTATTATTCTTCTTGTGATATAAAGGTAGGTTCCTACACAAACATTGAACAATTTCATCTTTTTCTTCAACCAATTTGACATACAGAGTAGCAATTTTTTCATGAAGTCTTTAGGTATGCTTGCCCAACAAGAACATATGAAAAACATAAGTAATTACTTCCTTTCAAAGATAAGGTAGCTTAACACAGCAGACACAGCAATTTGACTGCTTGCTGAATGTGGTCATTTCAATCCATAAGACTTCCAATGAATGACATTCGCTGAGCTGAAATGCATATAAATTGACATAAACTGACACAGATGCACTCTCAAATTCCTATGTAGGATCTTTCACACTTGCTGACATTGCTCTGAAACCACCAGAATATTGCCACATAATTACTGAAAGGACATCGGGTTATGACTCATTTATGTTGTTTTGGTTTTACCATACAGTGGTATCTTACCTTGCACTGCTCTGAATCTTGCTAACTACTCTAGCTCTGGATTTTGCTAACTGCTCTAGTTTCTATATCAAATTAGCAACTCCCGAGCTTCAGTAGAAATGGCCTTTAATTTATGCAAATAATACCCCCAGTCGGGCGAGAACCAACCTGGCTGAGAGGTCTGAAACAAGCAGAGGCTGAGGAAACTGACTACCGAATCAGACACGGGTCTTCTGCCTACATCCTTCTATAGCAACTTGAGATGTTATTCCAAACAAGCCGTGGGACAGATTGTTTTTCAGAACAGACCAAATCCATTTGCAGTTTCAAAATTCTATAAACAGAGTATTAAGGAATTCAATTCCCACAGCAACTATATGGGCGTTGGCTTCGGTTTTATGGGAGTTTCTGCCAAGCTCACATATTTGTAGAACCACTGGTTTGGAGTATCCTTTGCAGCTCAGAGCAGGAGGGACCAATGCTTGTGATCTCAGTTCACTTTAAGGATTGGGTCTTGCTGGTGACAGGTATACATGATAAATGTTCCAGAAGGCTGACCTAATTTCCGTTGAAGTAAGTGTTTTGCTAAGAACATTCCCTCAAGTGTCAGCTTGCAACCAAGGATTCAAACAAGCCAGTGTCCATTTTCTTTGGCAAGTTATTATCTTTGCTTACCAAAGTTCCCTCGAAATGAACTTAATTCTGCCTCACAACTCAAGCTTCTCCAGACTTATTTTTGAATTTAAGTAAGTTAAATATCTAATTGAAAATAAGTAATTATTAAACATACTGAAATTCATAGTGTTTAGTCACTGTGATCAGAAAAACCAGGCGCTCCAGGGTGACTACAAACCAAGGTAGACCTGCTGCTATATTGTCTTTTTCTCTTGCAAAGAGATCAATACGGCAACATATTCAGTCATCTTGTATTTCTAAAATTATATTTGCAAGGGATTATTTACATATTACATAGTAGGAGGGACATTATTATGTAAATTAGAATCCTAACCAGCCCAAGCCTCAGTTTTCTCATGTATAAATGGCACTAAGGGTGTACCTACCTTGTAACTTTGTTGCTAGGAATAATGAGATAATGCACTTCAAACGCTTAGCAAAGAGCCCATAGCAAAGAAATGATAGCTGTTACAAATAAGAAATATATTCTTTATATCTTAGATCTTGAATCATATAGGGAGTTTTTAAAGAAAAAAACAGGTAGCAATAATTATGCTCTTTTGATGTGGAATAATAAACAATGTAGGTATTCATATAAAAGTTGTGTATGTAAATAAAAATGTTGATTATTCTGAGTGAATTTTTTAGTAAAAATGAAATTATTTTCTGAAGAAAATAACACAAAACATTAAAAACAAATCCTCTTGCATGTCTTAGGTTTTTCTAAAGTGAGATATAACAGTAATTCATTTCCAAATTATTTTAAATAAATCGGGTATAAATTTTAGGAATCAAATTCCTAAAGTATAATAAAGTATTATAAAGTATAATAAAATAAGTATAATCTTATTTATAATATTTACAAAATATATTTATCCATAATGCCTAACATAATTTTAAATATAAATCTTATTTATTCTTCAAATGCACATTGACCATGTACATGGGTCAACCATTACCCTAGATTTGGAAATAAATATTTTGGACTTATATTGTGGGGATGATAAATACAGATAGATACTCAGTCAAGAAATGGACCCTAGGACATTTTTTAGAGCACATTTTATCTAATTTTTAAATAATTAATACATAGCACTATTCAGAAAAGAGAGAGTGAAAATGGCACTTTTTCTGCGCCGGTTACACTTCACTTTTTCAAAGAATTTGGTTTGTTGAAAACTCTTCTTGGTAACTAAATGAAGGCTGCCTATTCTAGAAAACAGGGATTTCAAAGTCTTGTGTTGTTTTTCAGTATTTTTCAAATGAAAACTAAACTTTTTAAAATGAGAAAATATTTTGGATAGTACGAAAATGCACACAAAATAAGCAATAGTACCTTTTAAACGTAGAAATACCTTTCTGAAATGAACCCTCTAGCTGAGCTTCAGCTCCTTACTTCAATTTAAATGGAGAGCCATCAGACAGCATCATTAAAGAAAGGGTCTTGATTCCGTATAGCTTTAAATCAATGCTAAAAGAATTCACCCTTTTAGGCAGAAGAATGATCGACATGTTTCGCTTTGCTGACTTTGATCACTGAAGCACTTTATAATACAGGCCATTTCCTTGATTTTAGGGAACAGAACCTTTGTCTGACTCACAGAATGCACTGAGCACACATTAGACTCAGCTTTAGCTAAGTCAGAGCACCCAAGTTCCTGGGAATCTCTGCAGTGGTTCTTATCCGGGTATTCAGTGCTTTGACAGGGACTCCTTCCAATGTTAGAACTTCCTTGTGCTCTCTGACAGTTAGCATCCCTAAATGCCCTGGTGACTTGAACCAAAAGTGCCCTCACACATTTTTGAACACCCATCAAGGGGGGCCATAACATCCCCTGGTGAAACACACTCTGTAGTTTGAACACTGTCTTACAGAACTCATTAGGTACTTAATACTATGTAATTCTGCTCACTACCAAACTGGCTATTGTCTCTATGATTAGATTATCATAATTCTTTTAAAATTCCCCCTTATTTTCTGTCACGTCCTCTACCCTTGACCCTTACCCAAGTACCTAGTTGTGATACTATCACTAGAACTTGATTTTTAAAAATCGATTACATGTGAACTACTATCTCTTTTGTTTTGGAAGAGGGGGATCTCATTCATATGGTCCATAAATACAAAACATACATGTTGGTCTCTCTGCAAAAGTCTTGATTCCAAATATTGGCTCACTGGTCTCTATGTGTATGTGAATGTGTCGGCCTAGCCTCTTTGATTCCCTCTTGTTGCTGAGGAGACATGTTCACTGTTAGTAAATTCCAAGGAATCACACACACAGCACTTTTGTGTGTCCATGACAGTGCCATTGTTCCTAAAAGTCTGCAGACTCTACAAGATATGAAACAACATGTAAAACTTGAAAACAAATATGCATTCTGTTCTTTGCTCAAAGGATGTAGGTGAATAAGAAGAGACATGGGGCCAAAATGACTAAATGCCCCCTATTACTATTACTAAAACCAAACTAACAACACTCTGAAAACAGACAGGAAACAAAACTAAGCAACAACAGGCTACATGTTGTCAACCAAACAGGAATTCCAATCAGTGCCTTTGTCTCCACCACGTGTTCAGGAGGAGGGCAGCTTCTCCACCTCTATTTTTTTTTCTCTAATCATTCCAATACTTTAATGAATGAATACCTGTGATTTTTCCAAAAGACTGAGCCAAGGGCAGCTACTCAGGGCCAGGTTGCACGGAAGCACTTCTGCTTTGTGATCACCAGGGGGTACCGCTTTGTTTAGTGTCTATCCCTAACACTAGAAACCTATGGACTCTTCCCAGGTTGTAAGACAGTCACAGATCAGGTGGGAACCCTGTGTGCATGTAAGCATATGGGTACAAATACATATGTGTGTGTTTAATTTAGTTTACTCTCTTAAAAACCCACCCAGAAAAAAAGCACTTCTTTGTCAGGTGTAAACTGTTAGGGCACTTGAAATAAAATACTTTTCACTAACATAGGCATTTCTGATCTTCAGTGTTGTCATTAGCAACAATGCCCCAAGGGACATGATTTGTGGCTAATTTGAACATGGAGCCCTTCTGGACACAGCTGGTGAAGCCGATAGCATTTCATTCTGCTCTGTTGTGCAGTAAATTGCATGAAAAAGTCAGTAAGCTTGATGACCAGTTTCTGAGGTTCTAGCAACCATTATAAGGCTTAGGGAGAAGCTAAATAAATTTTAAGGTGCTTTAATTACAAACCTAAATTTTTCTCTACAACCTGATTAGTTCATTTAACAAACATCTGTTGATACCAACCTACAAGCTAAATAGAGGTAATAAACGTGGAACAAATAATCAACACATTCCCTGCCCTCAAGGGCTCACAATCTAGCAAAAACGCCTTTCAGAGGAGAACTAGTGAGAAGACTTGATTCACTACTGCAAGAGTCTATTCAAATGTCACCAACTCTTGATTTCCTTTTGCAACCTTGGAGCATCACAGGCCTCACTCTGTAGGCTCAATAACCATTGACAACTGCCTGAGAGAAGAAGAGGAAAGTGTAAGCCCAACTTAGGGAGATCAGTAAGGCAACCCCTAAGGGTAGGGAGCCAACTGTCTGTGTAGGGGCAGGGGGAAAGGCCAGTATTATTGCTAAATAGAGGTTTAAAAAGATGATAGGGACAAAATTTGGAGAGCTTCAACAAATTTGGACAACATTCTGTAAGTAATGGTCAGTCTTGAATCATAACTTAATATATTACTATTGTTAGGGGGCATTTTCTATAGCTTATTATTTCCTTTCATAAGTCAGACATGCCTCTTACTCAATTATTAGTTTTATGACCTTGAGTACATTAATTAAACTTTCATTAATTTATCTCACGAAAAAACTTTGCTAAACACTTTTTCTCTTTCAGGCACTAGAGTGGGTATTGAGGTACAAGTCTTTGACCTTCACGTACTTGTAGTCTAGCTGGGGAAGCAGGCTGATACAGACCTGATTACAATACAATAGATTAAGGCCTCTGAGAGCACGGAGGAAGGCACTGGACTAGTCTGGCAGGGTTAGGGAAGGCTTCCTGGAAGAGCAGAGATGGCCTACACAGCCCCTGGTGACCAGAAGGATTAGCACTGTGAAGCAGAGGAAAGTGGCACAGTGTCTTTGTGGCTATAAGAATAACAATCACGACTTCTGGCCAAGATAGGGCATAGATAGATACACTTTGCCTCTTTGCACAACCAAAAAAAAAGACAACAATTAATTCAAATACAAAAAAATAATCAGAACTGCCAGAAAATCGAACTATATGGAAGTCCAACAACCAAGGAGCTAAAGAAGAAACATTCATCCAGACCAGTAGGAGGGGTGGAGACAGGCAGTTGGGCAGAGGACTAGTGGCAAGGCGGCAGCTGGAAGACTGGGGCAGGTGAGGCAGCAGCTGGCAGACCGGGCAGTCCCACATTTATGTGCAGGTAAACCGGGAGGAACAACTGGGGAGCGAGACAGATCACACAACTCAGGGCTCCAATGCAGCAAAACAAAGCCTCAAAACCTCTGGCTATAGAAATCTGTGGGGGGTTGTGACAGTGGTAGAAATTCTCAACATCACAGGAGAATATGTTGGAGAGATCCACAGGGTCCTAGGGCATACACCCTAGGACATACACAAGCCCATGCTTGTGGGCCCAATTTGCTTGTGGGTAGCAGAGGAAGTAACTGAAAGCTGGTTGAGACCCAAGCAAGCAGTATTGTTCTCCCTTGGACCCCTCCCCCACATACAAAGCCACAACACAGTGATGTGGGTTGCCCTACTCTGCTGAATACATAGGTTCTGCCCCTTACAACATAACAGGAGCATGGAGACAAAAAATATATATATATATGGCCCAAATGAAAGAACAGATCAAAGTTCCAAAAATAGAACTAAGTGATGCAGAGATAGCCAACCTATCAGATGCAGAGTTCAAAACACTGGGAATCAGGATGCTCACGGAAATGGTTGAGTGTGGTCACAGAGTAGAGGAGGAAGTGAAGGCTATGCAAAGTGAAATAAAGAAAAATATACAGGGAACCAACAGTGAAGGGAAGGAAACTGGGACTCAATCAATGATTTGGATAAGAAGGAAGAAATAAACATTCGACTAGAACAAAGTGAAGAAACAAGAATTCAAAAAAATGAGGAGAGGCTTAGGAACCTCTGGGACAACTTTAAACATTCCAATATCTGAATTATAGGGGTGACAGAAGGAGAAGCGGAAGAAGAAGAAATTGAAAACTTACTTGAAAACATAATGAAGGAGAACTTCCCCAATCTGGGGGAAAAAAATAGACTTCTAGGAAGTCCAGGAAGCTCAGAGAGTCCCAAAGAAGCTGGACCCAAGGAAGCACACACCAAGGCACATCATAATTACATTAGCTGAGATTAAAGATAAGGAGACAATCTTAAAAGCAACAAGAGAAAAGCAATAAGACAACAAGTCAGTTACCTACAAGGGAGTTCCCATAGGACTATCAGTTGATTTCTCAAAAGAAACCTTGCAGGCAAGAAGGGGCTGGAAAGGCAAGGACCTCCATCCAAGATTGCTCTACCCAGCAAAGCTATCATTTAGAATGGAAGGGCAGATAAAGTGCTTCCCAGATAAAGTCAAGTTAAAGGAGTTCATCATCACCAAGCCCTTATTACATGAAATGTTAAAGGGACTTATCTAAGAAAAAGAAGACCAATCAAACGACATAGTTAATATTTACTGAGTGCTCACTATGGGCCAGCCACTCAGCCTTTTCATGTATTATTTTTTAATGATCTTCAAAGAATGCTGTGAGGTAGGTATTATTTTACAGATAATTCATCTGTCCCCATTTTACAGATGAAGCGACTGAGGCACAGAGAGTCTAAGCAATCAAGTCAAGATGACACAGACAGGAATTGGTAGAGTTGGAGTTTCATCTCAAGAAGAACTCACGTTCTTAGCCTTGGCTCTATCCCTAACTTCATAGAAAAGAATACGTACCCCAGAGTCCCAAGTGCCAGGAAAGGGCACAGCAGATGGTGACATGATCATGAGAACTACTATTGTCATCAATGCATTCAGACAAATCACTGATCTGCAGGGGTAACTACAGTAGGTTTTCTTGCCCCACCAGCTGCTGGACACAGAGGATTCCATCCAAACTGAAACCCCACGTCACAGTCAAAGGGAAGTGTCCTCATGGAGCAACCTGGTGGGAAGGCTATTTCTTCTTCCATGGTAGTACCACTAAAACCATGACCTCTCAAAACATTTCGTACCCTTCGACACCATTTCCCTCCTCCACCACCCCCATACATATGGTTTTGATCCAGGCTTGTCTGCTCCTTAGTTTGCCGTATTTCTGTTTTATGTACAAGCTTAAAGCTATACCAATTTAATAGTGGAAGTTGTGACTGAACACTTGAGTGACAGAATTATTAAAAAAGTTTACTTTTTTTGTCCAGTCAGTAAAACTCTGTATAGCATAAGTCTTACTGCTTAAAAAAAAAAGTCCCAAGTGGAGTTTTTTAAAGTCAGAGTGTTGGAGAGAAAGTCAGGAGCGAAACGGAATGCCACCAGGAACCAGGACTCGAGAGCTCATCTAAAGAGGAACAACCTCGGAATGTGGCTGATACCTGTGTTCTCATCTGAGAACCCATCAACAGATGCGGGCGCTGCACTTACAACGTCTTCTGTAGACAAAAGATGGGGGGGATTACAAATCTCTTGTCTGGCCCTGGGCTCACCTCCACCAGTTCTCCTCCTCAACGCCCGGAGAACAGGCAGGTTTTGTCCCCACAGTTGTGCGGCAGCTGTGTGCTCACAAGTGTGTGTGTCCGGGCCTATCACTATCAGATAAACCCGGCTGCCTGGGATACCAAGAGTGCAGGTGTTACCGCACAGAACAGGCAACGAATGGCTCTCAGCGCCGTTAAGGGCAGCCAGGCTCGAGGCAGGAGCCGGCGACCTCTGCTTCAAACAAGGCGAAAAGATCCATCTCAGAGGCAGGCAGCTAGCTCAGCACAGCGCTCAGGCCCTGCTGCTGGGCAGACTTGTACTCACATCCTAGCTCTTCTCCACCAACAGGCTGAAGACCACGGGCAAGCTATGCAACCACTTCGGGCCTCCACTTCTTATTCCATTGCTGGTGTAAAGATTCAGTGAAATAACGCAAACCGCAGCATGGCACGTGGCAAAAGCCGCAGATGTGGGAGACCGACATTGTGTGTCGCTTCCTAACATTGCTTATGCCAGGTCTAGGCCCCTAAGACTTCAACAGTGATTCCAAAAGGCTCTTTACTATGTACGGAGGCCTTCAAGCACCAGACACATGACTGGATTATTTCATAATGCTAAAAATCTGCCAGTAGCAAATGTTCGTAAAATATCCAAGCACCAACAGTTAAGACTGTTAATGAGAAGAGAGCTCTGTGTGTTTACTAAGTGGACTAATGAACTACTGAAGCCACGACATACGCACACTTTGCTCATTAAGTGGAATTCAATACATATTAGTTCTTCCTTTTCCTTAATTCACTGGTTCTCCACTGGGGGTGATTTTGCCTCAGGGGACAATAGGAAATGTATGGATACATCTGTGGTTGTCGCAACTCAGGGGTGCTCCTGGCATCTAGTGGGTAGATGCATGGTGCCGCTAAACATCCTATAATGCACAGGACAGTGACCCAGAGGAAAATGTACCCTGCCCAAAATGTCCACAGTGCCAAAACTGAGAAACGATGACCAGAATTCGCTCAACTTAAGCTAGCAGTACTAACCAAACAACTACTGTTCATTAATTCATTCCGCTGAAACTTACCGAGTGCCTACAATTGGTCAGGACTGTGGTTGTGCTGCGGACACAGATATGAAGTCCCACAGGCACACATCAGTGGAAACATCATTCAGGGGATCCCCACCAACGTGGAGTCAGGTATGTATCAATACCAAGGACAATGAGAGCACGGGAAAAGTAGCATCTAAGAATACATGGGGTGCCGGCAAGGCCTCGCAGAGGTATAGGCACTTGTGTTGAGACTAGAAGGAGGTATAGTAGGTTCAGGGAAAGATGGGAAAGGAGGGAGGAAAGGCAGGAAAGGGAGGGGAGGGAGAGGAGGAAAGAAAGAAAGAGAAAGCAAAGAAAGCAGATGGTACCTTTGGCTTAGGAGGGCTGGAGCTAGGAGCTGGGAATACGGATGCAACGAAGTCTGACAGGCCCTTTCTTAATAGGGACACTATGGACATTTTGAGTAAGTGAATTCTTTCCTAGGCAGGACTATCCAAAGTGTTACAAGACATTCGGTATCCCCAACTCCCGCTTCTTTAGCCTCCGTACGCTAAAGGGCAGGGAGATGCTTCCTCCTGAGGCATTTTGACAACGGGGGAAGCCTCTACTTGCGCTCGGTATCCCAAAGCACCAGGACAACCTTCTGCATCTGAGCATGATTAAAGTATTTTAGAGCTTCTGAAGAGTATGAAGTCTGTAGTAATGGGATCGGAGTCACAGCGAACGGCAGTTCTAAGTGGAAGGAGGCTGAGCTCCCCGTGTCCCGTGGTCTTTTCCCACGGCTGCACCATGGTCTCATCCTTGCTGCAGCAGACGTGCCGAAGTCTGATACCGCATCCACACTACCGGCAACTGTGGCCACCAGCCCAGCGTACCAAATAGATTTCCAAACGCAGAGACACACTGGACTGATGAACACTGCACCTGGCACATCTTGACTGAGCAACTCCAACTGGGCCATACTTTGTGAAACATTCTCGTCACTGTAAAACTCTCCAGGCATTTAAAATAAATGGGCTCAAAAACTGACTTCCACTTTATCAGCAAGTAAAAGGGAAGCAATCGCTTCCCTTCATGCAATTATTTCATAAAATAGAAAAGAAGGGACTATCCACCTAAATTCCTATACTTTTGAGGTCTTCTTTCATTCCTTCAACTGAAAAGAACTCGTTACTAAGCCTTTAGCATATAGAAACCTCCATGTGAATTTTCGTGCTTTTCTCTCTCACAGTTGAAAGCAAGAGAAAAAGTGGAGGAAAAAGAGAGAGAACATGCCCAGAAACATGGAAAGTGTTAAGGAAGAATCACTTTAACACTTTAAGGAAAGTGTTAAAGAAGATAGGTACGTGGGTCTGAGAGCTTTTTTGGTGGTGGTGAGAAGCTCGCTTTTGCCCAAAATAAAAGATAGTGAGTACCAGTACTGAGGAAGGGATCAAGGTGCCAGGAGTCATAGGACGACATGCTGGGGACATAAATGAGTGGTGTTGCAGTGTTCGGTCCTGACAGCCCCCGCTACGGGCTGTTTGGCAGTGGGCTCCAGGTAACCACCTTGCTGTAGAGAGTATGCAGTCTCAGATGAAAGCAGTAAAGTTCTTTAAGAAAAATTACAGGAAAGAAGAGGGAGATGTGGAAAACTTTATAGATTATTAACAAAGAGATAATGGACATTTGTTTTCTATCTCTTCTGATGATTGTACAAAGGGAAAATGGTTCCATGAATTACTAACCAATGGGATGGATTTCTTACGGCCCCCGCAGAAATGCTCGGTTTGGGAAGCTTTACATCAACATGGATTTGCATTCGCTCAGAATGATTAGGTGCGTGTCCTACTTGGAACGCAGCAGAGTGTTATATTCCACCAGGACTCCTGAATCCAAACAATACCAACAACAATAACAGCAGCAGGAATACCGACAATGATGATCCTTTAAGGAAGACTTACTAGCTACGTGACACCGAAGGATACACAAAAATCTGAGAGTTGAGTGTTGACTTCTTTGCTTCCTAACTGAGGAAACTAAGACAGAAAGTTTAAACAATTTGCTTGAGGTCACACCGTAAGTAAAGCACAAAGCCAGGATGTAAATATAAATGACTCCGAGCCCATCTTCTTCCCACAGGGACACCTACCTCATTATGCCACAGATCGGCTCTGTGCAAAACTATAACTTACTACCATCAGCAGCTCACCGGTATAAGACAGTTCTACTTTACATACAGCACTTAAAGCATGAACTCAGATTATACACGCCTAGGGGGAAAAAATCTCATCTTATTCATTTTAAAAGCAAATCTTCGCTCTTTCCTATAGTGTAACATTCAATGAGACCTCAAATAATTTTTATCATCAATGATGACAATGATGATGATGCCCCATGGATTGGTTCCATGCATTTAATCCTTTGACTGAGCCTGAAATGGTAAAAGCATGTGAAACTGCATTCATGGTTTCGTTAAAGATCATCACTACCGCCTGCGTTCTAATATTACCAGAAAGAAATGTAACTTCCTTCGTCTCTGTCCTCCTCCGTAACATTCATATAAAGATAACCTGGCTGCTATTGCATTTTTCCAGCTTAAAAATTTAAAGCCAATAAATTCCAAGCATCACCAGGTTATTCCACTAGACTTGTCCTTCATCCGGTTCAGCTACAGAAGGGGATAATAATCTGTCGTAAAGGGAAATTCATTACCACGAGATAGTATCACCGCAGTCCCGTGGCCCATTTTCACGGCAAGGCTCGCGCCCTCTGTGATGTGGTGTCTCTGTCCTCCGGGGAGCACTTTAAAGCTGACATAATAATAACAACAACGACGACAACAACTTACACTTATAGGGAAGACAAGCCTGCCTATATTTCCTAGCTCTTGACAAAGACTAGCTCCCAGTTCTATTTCAGATGCATCAGTTATCACCACAAAAGACTCCGGAAAATCTGGAGTCTTTAAAAGATGCCTGCAAATGGATCTGCTAGAGGTTCATAAAAGCTTAGCTATCACAAACAGGTGACTCAACTGCCAGCTTCATTGAGCTGGTGAAATACTCCCAGTGGTATTACTTTAGAGCAACTTAATACAAACACAGAAAGAAAACCCAATCATACTTGGGTACCGGAAGTGATTTTTTAATGGATTAATTGTTGATTCACCTGATCATTCAACACACTTATCCAGGTGACTGATTTTAATTTTGATTTTTAAAAAGCACATTTTCTAGTGTGAGATAGTGACACGGTTACTGTAGAATGCACAAATCCTTTCATGTTCATGCCACCCTGCCAGAGATTTTTTCCTAAAGACATTGTTTTAGTTAAAATGGGATATCTGTTCTCCATTAATCAATGGAATACTTTCTGAGCTCCTTCTATGTGTCCAGGGCTGGATTGGGTGTGGTAGACAAAGGCAAAATGAATTAGGGAAGGACAAGCCTCGGAAGACATACCAGTGCAGAGTGGACCCAATCTTTGGCACAGAATGATTCTCCCTATACCCTAAGAGCTTTGTATACCTTGAACCTTGATGTGACAGGACAGACAAGCGTTGGCAGTGCATGGACTTGCTGCTCTGTGAGTGACTCCTCCAGGACTTCCAGACCAAAAGGTAGGCCCCTACCTCTTTGTGAGGTGGGGCGGTACCAGCGAAGAACCGTCACAAAAGAGGTGGTCCAGGGGCTGATACCATTATTTGGTGACCCACTAATCAATAAAGGTAAGTGGTAAAGAAGGGGTGGGTGAGAAAAAGGGAAGTTGTGCACCAAATCCTACAGTTTCGATCCAAGGACAATCCCGGGGTTCGAGGGTGATAGGTGAAACGGCCCAAAGGCAGGCAGACAGAGAGCACAGAAGTGAGAGGCACAAAGAGGCTGAGTAATGAGTCCCTGAAAACCATCAGGAGACAGCCTCTTGCTGATAGAAAGGAAGCCTCACAGTCTTCAACTGCTCGACAGAACTAATACTGCCCATCCGAAGAGTACATGGGAGAGCAGGTCCTGAAACAGATGATGACTGTCCTTCACTTGCATCCCACAGAGGAGCAGGTCTCCCAGGGTTTGGCCCAGGATGAGCCGAGGAAGAAATGCTGGCCCTCAACAGCTTACGCAGGGACCTGCGAAAACTGTCTGCGCTCTCAGATGATCTGCCTGAAAGGTCTGCCTGTGTATCACATTTCATGAGTCTACATGTCGCAGACACTAGAGTGGAGTAGAGTCTGCAAGGTCTGACTTGCAGCCCCTCTGATACTTGTCTTGATGTTTTCTGCTGCCCCTCAAAAACGCAGAGATTTTGGCAGGGCCAGCCAGTGGCTCTCTGGGTGTCTTGGAGGACCCAGGAGGTATGTCTGCCCCAATGCCTGTTGGGGCTCAGTAATGGGTCAGCACAAGGTTATCCTCTGCCCTGCCAACCGGTTCCAAGAACTTCTGGTTTTCCCCACCCTGCTTCTCTTTCTTACTCCCTCCTTCTTTTCACGTTGCCTCTGGCTCTCCCTCTTAATATCCCTCCTTCCCATTTCCCACCATATTTCTATTATCTACCTGCCTCCTTCCCCCCACCCCCCACTATTTCAAAGAGGTTACTGCCCCCCATGCATTTAAACCACAGCATTTCCACTCTTTTCCCCAAACTTTACACTATGCTATTTTTGCATACAGTGGACATTTTAGTAAAAAACTAGGAAGTGCCGGATTAGAAAAGTCCAGAGAAACCTACTTAACTTTCACTGCGGTAATAATGACAATCACAACTAATGTTTGATTCATACCCTTACTTAACCCTGCTGTGAGACAAACACTAATATGATTCCCATTTTCAGGTGAGATTAATAGACCTGGGCAAAGTTGCACTGTTATTAGTTGGAGACTGGAGACCCCAAGCTCTGCTGCCTTCCCCCCCCTCACCGCTGTCCTCGTTTTGCGTATCAGGAAGGAAGCAAAGGCAGTGCTGCATTTCAGTTCTCTTTTTCCTTATTTATTCGTCATAGATTTGAGTGTCTCCAGGAAGGTTTGTATGCACCACAAACTATATTTCTTGGAATGTGGGGACTTTTCATCTCTGCAGTCCTACCAAGGACCAGCTCACGGACAGAGTGGCAGGAATCTGAAGGTCAACACTGGCTTCTCTCCAACAGCTCACCCACATTGGCAAACTCACCGCCTCCCCAAGGTCACTCCACAAAGCCCTGTGTCCCTAGGCAGATCCTTGCAGTCCTACTGGAAACATATCTCAGCTCTGGACTCCTAATATTTTCCACCCCTTGCACAAACATGCAGACCAGTAGCTCTTTGAAAGGGAATTCATACATTTATTCAAGCTGAAGATTCAACCAAAGGAATTTTAGGTTCAACATAACTAACGCTTAGTATGCTTTTGCTTTAGAGGCCAACCTCAAATAAACTCAGAGTAGAGATCACAGAGCGTAACAACGTCACCATGATCTCTTATCTGGACCACAGCAGTGGTGCCCGAAAGGGTTTTCCTTCTCCTGCCCTTGCCTCCTAGAGTCTACTCTCAACAGCATGAGCACCTGTCTCCCCTGCGCTCAAATCCTGCCAATGGCATCCACGCTACTGACTGGGAGCCAGAGGCTTTCAACAGCCTCAGTGGATCTCCAAGTATCATCCCTGGACCAGTACCATCACTGTCACCTGCAGCCTTGTTAGAAACGCCAACCTCGGAATCGGAAACTCCAGGAAGAGTGCCCACCAATGTGTGCTTTGATGTCTTCCAAGTGACCGCGATGCTGCTACAGCGTGACATGTGCTGCCCCTCCCCCCCCAGCCTTTATCTGAGTCCCTCTCCTGCTCCTCTCCTGCTCGCTCACCTCTTTCCGTCTACACTGGCCTTCCCCGGATACCTGCATGCCCCACTCCCTCACCCGCTTCAGGTCTTTGTTCACACGTCACCTTCTCAGGAATGTATCTGTGGCACCTTCTTCAACGCACAAACTACTCCTGACTCACTCCTCTGCTTCCTCTGAATTTTTTTCTCTTATTCTCACCATCTGAATAGATTTTTCTGATTTTTATTTTAATTCTCTGTCTCCATCAACTACAACGTAGCCTCCTCGGGGGCCAGGGGTTTGGGCAGCTTCGTTGGCTGCTGCGTCCCATGTAACACGAAAGGCACTGGACACGAAGGAGGCACTCGGTGAATACTTGCTGAATGTTGAGGGCAGGAATGATTACGTTCTGCTACTCAGTACTTTGTAACCTGCACAATGTGCTCAGCCTCTCTGGGCCTCGGTTTCCTCATCAGCAAAAAGAGGATTGAGTCAGACGAAAAGCCTACCCGGTGCTCAGCTCCTTTTAGTCACTCAATAACAGTAGCCATTGTGATCACCAGAATGTGGGGAAAAAAACTGAACTTATTTCAGTATCATTAGAACCAAATGAAAACCAGTGGTTTGAACTTCTAAAAGCATTTGGAGAACATTTGGGGGGTGGGGGTCGCAGGGGCAGGACAAGCTAAAGATGCTGTATCTTTAGCATCTTTACTAAATATATTCCCCTTTCTAGGAACAGGTTGTTGGGAAAAGGAATATTCTTCCTATGCTGAAATTGTTTTCCCCAAAGGCAGCGTTTTGATGAATTAAGAACAAAGGAATTATAAACATACAATTTAATTACCCTTCAAAAACCAAATACATACTGAATAGAAAACACATTGAAAACCTAAATTTGTTTGTGGATGTTTTTTTCCAAAATATTACAATAAATTGTTTGGGAACATCTAATAAAACTAATATGCAGCTGGATTTTCCTGCCCCCAAACTAATTTGTGCTGATTACAAGATAGGTCACAAGGTCTGCATGCTTTATTTTTGATGCATTCATTATAATTGTTACTATGGACAAAGACTAAACACAAAAAATAAAACATCCTGTTGGGGAATGATCTACCCAACACACACCACATGTTTTCTCTTCCATCATTAGTCTAAGGGGGATTTCCACAAAAACAAGATTCTTAGAAACTAAACTTTCACTCGTCAGTGCTGCTCTTGCCACTTAGTCACTGTCCTGGGACCTCCCAGTTGCTCTCTGATGAAATAAATCTGAACTTACACACTGAAAAAATAACTGTAACTGGGAGCTTAGTATTAGGAGAACAAATCCCCCTTTCTTACCGTTATGCTTAACAATATAATATCATGACACACGGCTCAACAATTCATTGACATTACCACATTCCAGATGGTTTCTGCTCTGAGCAAAGAATATGCTAGAGTTCCCATCCCCCATATCTAAAACTAGGTGAGGATACAGGTACTGGCCCACACCTCTCTGCAACACATGGACAAGGTCAAAAGAGAAACTCTGATCACTTCAGTCGTCAAGACGCATACTTTCAAACATACCACTTTATCTCACGGGTAAATAACCCCTTTGGGCCCAAACGCAAGAGCGGTGTGTCCATGCAATATTGTAAGTGGGGGAGTTCTCTCTCAGAGGACTGCTACGGCTGAAGCACTCAAAGAAAAGGTCACCAGGCCAGCAGAGACTGAGCCCTGCCCGCCAGCTCCTTAGGAGGCAGAACTGGTGTTTGCTTTTGAGACGACACAGATACTACAGAACCTACCCTTTCACTCTTTTTGAAAAACCCAATGTTCTTTTCACTCCGAGAAAGGGAAAGTGCTTTCAGACAAGAATCTGATAGCAATCATTTCAATTTGGAGAAGAATTAAATCAGCATGTTCTCTCTCTCTCTCTCTCTCTCTCTCTCCCCCCGCCCGCCCAGAACTCTGTATTCTAAATCTTATTTCTCTTTACCCAACAACAGACTTTATCCACTGCTAAGGGAATCTTCAAGCAACTGGGTTGATCATTAAGAGGAAGTTTTTAAATACTTTTGTAAACAGCCACAAGGGCAAATACCTGTTCTCCCCATGTCCCAGAAGCATATTCTTATGAAGCCACAGTTTCTACTTTGTGAGGCTAATCTGCTTGTTTATTCTGTAAAATATGGATCCAGTCTTTAAGCAGAACAAATCAATGGGAACTGTCTATGGCCCAGCTTTAATCAAAAGTCTGGCTGTGAGAAATACTTAAAATCACAATGAGACCTACCTGATTCTACAGGTTTTGTAAAGATCATGATATAAGTTTCCCTAGTTCTTCCACATTTCCTGGTGGATTAGAAGCAGGTTACTGTCGTGGATCATTCAGGATTGTTTTCATTGTGTTACACACTTGCATGAAGTTCTCACCTTCTAGTTAGTGGAAGAACCAGGAAGAAGCCATCTAGCCATCCCTTCTATTGCACTGAATGCCACTACAACCTTCAGGGTCCACCTGTTAAAGTTCTACAGGAAAAAATATCAGCTCTGACTGGTGTAGCTCAGTGGATTGAGCGCGGGCCTGCAAACCAAAGGATCGCAGTTCAATTCCCCGTCAGGGCACATGCCTGGGTTGCAGGCCAGTTCCCAGCAGGGGACACACGAGAGGCCACCACACATTGATATTTCTCTCCCCCTCTCCTTCCCTTCCCCTCTAAAGATAAAATTTAAAAAATCTTAAAAAAAAGTTCTACATGAAAAAATATCAGAACTAAGTGCCAGGAAAAGATTTCTTCCATTGAGAAACTGGTATGTATTATCTCATAGGTCATGAGAATCATATAGTTAATCATGTAAATTTCTTTTCTTCTGGCTGCCAGGAAATTCAGAACCAAACTTATATCTCAATGTTATTAACTATGTTAAACAATATGGTAGGATTTTTGTTCAAATTTTTTCTGATATTACCTTTCTATTTTAATTTATATATTTCCCAATTCTCACTTTTCACTTGTTTGTATGTTTCATTTTACTGTAGTAAGTCTTTGTAAACCATCAATCATTATAAAATGGAGGTTTATATGTAGACAAATTATATATAAACAAACTATACACACATATGTAAGTCTGGTAATCAGAATGATTACAGGTTTTAGAGTATATATATGGGGAATAATTTACATTAAACAGAATAAAATTGGTCATACTGATTATTCATTGTAGAGAATTTTTTGAACAGCGCAAAAAATCTTTGTGAGCTGTCTACCAATATACAGAAAGACCTTATATCACACTTCAATGGCATTTTCTATAATAGTACTTTACCTAATACAAACGAGGATGCAGAGTTTGGGAGTCCAATTTCTAAAAGGACTTATTCTCAGAAATTCCGGACAGGTGTCAGTTTTTAAGAATTCAGTGTGCTCGTCACTCGGCCCCCGCGAAGCGGGCAGAGGCCTGCCGGAGCGCCTTGTAACCGTGGTGAGAAGAGCTAGCTGCAAGACACCCTGTGCGATACCGCACAGAAGCGTGCTCCGTGAAACTCTGGGGTTTGATGCAAACGTCAGCTATGACTGCTGCTGCCCAAAGCGCGTAAAACACGACCATCAGAGATGAACTGTCATTTACTGCTAAACATGGTGGTAACTGTGGAGATAGCCACAGCGAATGAGAAAAACGCTTTTTAGAAAGTCATCCTTAGTTCTCCTGCATGCTGAGAGGACTGGGCCTGGCCCTGGATTTCCAGAGACAGTTACTGGTCCTCTGAAAAATAAGGATATTCCCAAGAACCCTCAAATATTTCAAACTCTCTGGTCTCATGAGAGTGGGACTCACTGTCTAATTTCAAAATATTCTCATATGAAACAGAAGTAAAAACCTAGCAGATGAGAAATATTCTCAGCAAAGTTATTTGCCTGTTTGTCCCTTCCTTCTGGTTATTAAACACAACCAAAGTATTCGCTAATAATCCGGGAAGCAGCAAACTAAGACATTAACCAGCTTGGTTCCAGACGAAAAGGAGGTTAAAAACACAGCATTGCAATACAAACACAGCTTACAAGTACAGCGTGTGTACCTACTGTTCTACCATTTAAACTTGGAAGAGCTATACAAACAAGTCTATCTTGAGGAAACAGACTGGGTAATTTTCCATTTGGACTGTTTGAGATTTCACCAGGCGCTTCAAACTCGCCGAAGTCTATGTGGCCAGACATTTGCTTCAAATTCGTTATCTGTAGTTCTCCCCATTAAGATTTCCCTTTAACGAGAATGCTTTTTGTAAAGGTTGTTCTTTCGGTGAAAACTTTTCTTCTACAGAGCTACAGATTAAATTAAAAAGAAAAATTAAAGAGACAGTGGCCCCATTTGGGAACCTAAATTAAAACTCTCTTCTCCATAACCTATGTCAGACCCAGATCAAGCTTTTAAATGCTGTGCCTTTTCCAAGTTCAGAGGAGAGCTGAAAAGATCAACAAGGAAGGTAAAATACTAATCAATGAAAAAAATAGAGATGCAAAATTGCTATAGCAAACGTTAATGGTGGATGAGAGATCTTTATAGCCTTTTGGTACAGGATGGGAATGTGCAAGAGAGGAAAACTTCAGCACTTGGTACATAACTAGAGAAGACCATCTTTTCTTCGCTTCTATAAATTCACTGGAACAAGTGTCAAGCAATAGAAAATAACTGTATTACTTAGTTATTTTAGACATGAATGAAAGTGCAATTTCATATGCTTCAGGTCTCAAGATTTTCAAAGTATCTGTTCTGCAAATGCAAGTAAGCAGTCTTTTGGAGTGATTTTTATTGCAAAGGAAATAAACAGTATCCTATTTGCAAATAAGTCAACTACTTGGAACAGTGTGTGGTAAGTTGTCAATAATTAAAATAAAGTCCAGTTTATTTAGGATAAGCAATATAGTATCAAAATATCATTTAAAATTAGCAGTTTCCATTTCTTGAGTACTATGCAAAACACCTTTTATGCATTACCTCATTTAAGGCTTGCAACAGCCATGAGGTAGGTACTATTATTTTCCCTAGTCTATAGAAAAGTAAATCAAGGCTCAGAGGGGAACAATTACTTATTCAAGGTTATAGCTAGTTAATGGCTAAGCTGAGCATGGAACCCAGTTTTCTGGGTTCCAAATTCAATGCTATTCCACCACTCTTTGAAGTATGGGGTGGGGTTAGGACAAAATCTGATGACACTGAGTCTACCAACACATGTGAAGTGATAGCATCTTTGGTTTTCACTGCAAGGAGAGAAAGGAAGGCTAAGACATGAATGTCATGCATGTAGATACTATGCCTTCCTGCCATCCCTCATTTTACTTTGCACAAGTCGTATCAGATGACTTCACTATTTTCCAAGTTCATCATAAACTTTCAGAACACATAGTGCCTTTGGTGGCTACTTCATTGATTTGGAAGATGCTTCTTCCTCTGGGTAAAATCTAACTTTCCACTCCCTGTCTCTATAAAGTCTGAATTGAAGCACCCCCTTTTCTGCATTCTCAGAATGCTTTGTTTCGCGATTAGAGCACTTAGCAGATTTACCTTGCATTATCATTGGGAGTGTACACGTCTATCACCAGCAGAAAAAGGCCCGTCTCTTAAAGGAGTGCACCCAAAACATCTTTATATCACCCATGCATCTTAAACATCACCCTAAACACAGCAGGCTCTCAATAAATATTGCATGTGTAGTTAAAATAAGAAATTTAGGTACAACCACTACAACATTTATATCAAAGAAGGGACTAGTCCCAAAGGAACTAGGGAGTACTTTTGCTAACTCTTTGTTTTTTTAAGGACTTTTTTCATATAGCCTGTCACATTCCAAAAAGCAATGGGGCTATTTTTCTGATTAGGAACCAGAGGTTTAAGTAATGTAAGCTGCGGATCAGCGGGCTTGCAATGATGGGGCTGATCGAAAGACAATCACACTCAGCATCGCTAAGGTTAATGGCATTGCTTCTTATAGAGGAAATACACAAGTAGGAGAGAGGGAAGAAACCAATAAAAACATTTACACTCACCCTTAATAGTATGCAGAGTAGAACCCACTTAAATGACTACCAACTAATGAAAACATCTTGAAAAGAGCGTGATTTTTTTTTTTAGAGAAACCTTTTATCTAGGTCCAATATTTATAGAGCAAACCTCTTAAATGAATACAGGGTAAAAAAAGAATTAGACTAGTCATTGTTGTGAGTCATTGTGGTTTGTGTAACTTCCATCAGGCTAAGGAAATGAATGAAGCATTTAACAAAGGAGCTCTTCTCCACCAATTTATGTCCTGTATGTCAGATTCTAACTAGGCACCTCCTCAGTAGGTACTACCAAGCCCCCCCCCAAAAAAAAATGGTCTTGGGGATGACTTAACCTTGCTTGTCCTGCAGAACCTCTACATGGAGACAGTCAGAAACTTTTCTGAAAAATGGGAGATGAAAGAATTTGTTTCAACCAGAAAAATGCCTAAACAGGCAAGTGCATCATAGCCCTCCCAATAGATACTGGAGGTTTTCTTTCTGTTGAATGCATTATTTTCTTTTTTCAAATGAGCTTTGATGCCTTGAAGACACTAGTGTTTGGTGGGCAGGGATTAGGAGTGAGGAGAAATGGAGACTCTTTCGAGTCTGTTCTAAGCAGAGATAGAAGTTGGAATCGAAAGGTGTTCAAAACTTCTTTCCAAAGCCTTAAAGATAATCTGTCAGGGAATTTAAATTCTGCGCTTGACAGATCTTTCAGACTACTGGCTTAAGAAAGAGGACACTAATATTTCCTTTTAAGACCACTAAATACAGATAAGAATTACTGGAAACAACTGTACCCCTATAGCACTCATCATTTAGTGAAACCGATATTTGCAAAAGCAACAAACACATAGGATTAGAGCCTATTTTGTGTCTGAGCTGATTGTCCCCGAAAAAGAGAAGGTTAGGGTGGGTTGGGCAGGGGAGAGTAATGGGGAGAAAATGGAGACAACTGTAGTTGAACAATAATAAAAAGAAAGAAAAGGGAAGAAGAAAAGGAAAAAAAGAAGTTTACGTGGAGGCCAACTAAAACTGGATCTAAACGACATGTAGTAAATATAGTCCGTGCGACTAAGAAGAGAGTCTGGAGGTCTCGGGGGTTGAGGAATGACTACACCTGAGTCAACTTGAGTCAAACATGGATGTACTTACAGGGTCTACAGATTCCTGCTGGAACATCATTATTAGAAATTGTGGGTCTCACATATTTATTTGTTTGGGCTATTTGAGGTCATATTAGGTGCTTACATTAAAAGAAATTATCTTTGAAAACTGAATTTCAGCGTAGTTCAGAAGAGCGGTGCCATGGTGAACACAGGAAGGATGGCTTTCCGGGTCCTCGGGACTCTGCAGGCATGGGGCTGAAGGTGTGTGGCAAATGGTAACACATGCTGCCCACGAGAGGGGGGCATCCGTTCCCCATGCAACAGCTTTGTACCACATTCACCTGAAAATGAGCGCTGCTGGGTTGAAAGCGGGGGAATGTGGAGCGCTACTCATTGGTCTCCTAGCATTTTTCAGGGAACAGGAATGGCAATGAAGGACTCCCTGATGGCCTGAGGTCATTATTATGTTAATTTTATTCATGGTTTGATTGCCTATAAAGTGTTTTCAGATACACTATCTCTTCATATCTGTATTAAATCCTTGGGAGTGAAGACCCATTTCATCGATGGGGAAGCTGAGGCACAACTTTCCCATGGGCAGTTACAGCTGGTAAATGGGGGAGTCTTAGAAGCATTTCACAGCCAGGCAAATGACAAAATCAAGGCTCTGGCTCAGGTGTCCCCATCCTTCTCACACCCATTCCCCTGTTAAAGCTCAAATTAGAGGACTACACTCTTCCTTTCAAAAAATGGTTTCCTGCAATAAGAAAATTATCAAACTCATCATTCTTCAAATTTTACCCATGTTCTTTACCCTACAAGGTCATGAAAAAGAAGAGTGAGGAGGACACCACATCTTATATTTATGCTTCTCCAGAAAGTACACGAATATACTTGCTAAAATCATATGAGCTGGCCTTTCTTTTCAGACATATACTTGCTTAACCACTAATACAGACCCTGCTTCTGTTTTATTCTTGTTTTCTTTTGCTCTGCCAACCTCTCACAGCACAAAGGTCCCTTATGTCAGCTTTGCTGTGTCACACACATTTATGTCTCACTGACTAGTTACCCCCAGCTCAGCCCCCTATAAAGTTTCCTGTCGGAGTTGGGGGCACGGGGCCAATGAGCACAGTGGTGGTGGCGAAAGGGGAGACTATCTACCGTGGAACCTGAAATCGTGCGAGTCCCAGTCAAATTCCAGGGAGAACCTTTCCTCCCCAACTGGCAGCACACCTTGCCGGCCTTGGCATCTGCTGTGTCTGCAGCCTGCAGGCCTCCAGGTGTCCTAGGCACCTACCACCAGCTGCAAGCTGCGCACCTGACCTCTAAGCACTGACTGTAGGGGAAGAGGCACTGGGGACTACACACTCCACGCAGAGGTCCACTGAACACGGATGACGCCATGTGTAACCTCACCACCAACAGACTTTTATAGGGAGGCCACACCACATCAGGCAACAGGGACATGATAAGGCGTGAGACAGCCATTCAGGTCTGCATTTACAACAGTCGTTGATTGCCACCCTCTACACGGGAGTCCTGTGCGAAGGAGGAAATGGTGAGTGACGAAGGACAAACAGTCCTTGCCTTCATGGAGCTTGCAATCCGCTTTGTCATAAAGTTGGCCTGTGCCGACACTATCTGGAGAATCACACAAATCAATGTAACATTAAAAATGTGATAATTTGCTTCTGGCCAAGATGGAGGCATAGGTAGATGCACTGTGTCTCTTCTCACAACCAAATTAAGGACAACAAAGATTTAGAAACAAGAAAACAACCAGATCTCAGAAAATCAAACTGTTTGGAAGTCCAACAACGATTCATCCAGACCGGTAAGAGGGGCGGAGTCGCGGCAGGAAAAAGCGGAGGTGCGGACGGGCACGCAGACAGCAGCGGCTGGCAGCCCCCAGGTGCA